>CAIGRP010073531.1:0-22564 GCA_903798385.1 Fraxinus cuspidata | reverse complement strand
AGATCATATTCACTGCAAAACCAAGAAAACCTAATAGAGGTTCCCCATTGGCTAATCTTGGCTTTAGAAGATCAAGCCTCCTCTGTGGGTCTTTAGCCACGAACTCACCAACATATGGACTGAACACACCCCCATAAAAGTGAGAATAAATTAAAACGCGAGTTAAAAAATCAACAAAACAATGAGCTCAGAAATAGCATACACCTCAGATTTTCAAGACAAAACACCAGAAAGGGACCATCCACGGGCCTCCCAATAGAAGATCCAAGTCCATGAAGGCCTGAACTTCTATTTATCAAACCCTGTTTGTCATATGTTTCCAGAGCTTTAACACCTTCACGGGTCTTGCAAACTACTGCTAGCATGGTTTCTAACCCCAAGTACATGGAAAGAAGCCTAGGTTCCAGAATTTAAGAACACGTCAGCCATGTATAGTATAATTAGTCTAATTTTTACCACATTTCTTGACTAATTTTCTAACATCCATCATCCACAAACTAGTGAATTTACTTTTAATTAGTTTAAAATCAATGACACGGATTCCAGGATCTAAGCCACTTGTGATTAAGAATCAGTACTCACTGGCATAAAGAAGGAAAACGGGCAGAATGTCATTTATAGATACTCTTAAAAACAAGATTCTAGAATACAAATCACACTTGAAAGAAAACAATATCATGCAATAAGCCAATGGTACTCCAAGATAATCCAGTATATCAACACCATAATTTAAGGCAGTGATAAAATTACCACAAGGAAAATGAGAAAGAGTCAGAGAGAACAAGAACTGCAGAATTGAACCAACCTGCTAAGGTTATCATCATCGACTTTTCCAAGTGTAGCAACAATACCGACTATATCCTTTGTCCATTGAAGATTGGAAGCCTGATCCCCTTCATGAGTTTTGAGCTGACACAAGATGGCAGCTGCAGATTTCTCATGCCTAAGAATATGTTCAATTGTATCTTCCTCACTCTTCATATGGACATGGTTCACATTTTCTGTTGCGCGATTTTCTGTATGATTCTTGCCAAGAGCAACTAGATGAACATAGCAGCAGATAATTACTTCAAAATGCAATTCGGACGTAACAAGACAGAATAGAACCAGGACAGTATCTTAACTCAAAAGGAGCCAAAACGCCGCTAATTACAGCCATAATGACTTAATAGCCTTTCCATTAGTAAGTTCAGAAAATAGCACGGCAGCATATGCCGTATGCTTCCTCAATAACATTAGAAATGCTGTAATGAGATTACAGCTGAAGCACCAAGTTTTTGTCTATGTATTATATAGTTCAATATTATCAAATCACCAACAGCATAACTAAAATTCTTACATGAACTCTCCTTTTGCAAACATAGAAGTTTGTAATGAAATTTGGAAACACAGATACCTTGCATATCTAAAATTGACTCCTCCAATCTGTTTTGCTGTGCCTTTAAGCACTTGATATTGTCTTCGTAATGCTTAATTTTTTGACCTAATGCAAGTACATCTTCCTGAAGTTTCTGCAACAATTGAATCAACTTGTTTTACTTCAGTTATCATTTCGAGCAATAGGGGTATACTGGAGATGGTTAAATGATACAGACGACATAAATTTATTAATATCTTCACCAAAAAACCAAATGGTATTTGGGAAAGTAAGGACAACCTTAGAGTAGTTGACTATATATTCTGCGTGCTGACTATGAATTACATTTTGCATGTCCTCCACTGAAACCATATTCTGACTAGCGTGCCTCAATGCTGATGGATATGAGACAACCGATTCCCTCGTATTGATTGCATTCTGGAAAAACAAGAATGTCACTTACTCTTGAATGCGAGATCTTATTTAGGAAGCACTCAAACATACATGTGGGGATATTAAAAGTTAAAACATTCCTTATTGTATTTAATAATTCAGAGACAAATTTAAGCCGGTTTAAGAATTTTTTAATCCTCACCTATTACTTCAATTAAGCACCACCCTAAGTCTTAGAATAATAATAATAAAAAGATTAGCATGCACATAAAAAATTCACAGATGCCTAGATTCGGAAGTGCGTCCAATCATTTAAGAGCTAATGGAAAGTAAGAAAAATATAAACTTAGCATGCACATAACAAAATTCACATGTGTCTAGATTATGAAGTGCGTCCAATCATTTAAAAGCGGATGGAAAGTTAAAAAAAAACATAAGCAAAACCAAATGCAACTGTCTAGTCATTCTCCTTACAACTTTCTAATGAACCCAGTTCGAATTATGGTCCTCAAATAGCTATTCTCATCCCATAAACAAGGGTAATGAAATTGTTTGTTCATCTCATCAGGGTAAGGAATCTTGAACAGTAATACCATCTCAAGGAGCCATTAACCACCATAAGCTTCTCTCCACACATGGTAACGAGTAACGCCACCCCCAATACTAATTAATAGTAGATAAATGTTTGAGTAAGGCTGAAAGCATCTGCATGTACGAAGGCATGCCCAATTTTATAATATATATATCTTGTGCTCGTAATCCATAGACCCCAACCCCTCCCAACCCCCACCAAAAAAAAAAAAAGAAAGAGAAATAAATATAATATTTTGAAACATTGTAAAATTTATCACATCAGAGGCTGGCATGAGACTGGGAAAGACAAAGAAATCCAATTCAAGAAAATCTCAACTTCGACAAAAAAATAAAAGTTCTAGTTTAACAGCCCAACTCAAGATCCATTCAACAAAAGTCATAATTTCCAAAATGTCGTTTAGACAATTCAAATTCCCTTATATTGAGACGAAATTCCGGTATAAAATTCCAATTTCATTAATGTTTCTCATACAACCACAACAGCCAAAAAAATTAAAATATGTAAAAACATGCACCGAAAGAGTCATAATTAGTTTACATGCACCAAAAGAGTCATAATTTCATTTTCTCCATACCACATTTAACATTTATAAAACCCTTAAACATTTTCAAACACAATGGCTGAATTTCGCATAAACCTCCAATTCCAATAATGTTTCACATACAACCACAATTTCATAAAAAATATGTACACATAAGCATCAAAAGAGTCAAAATTTCAGTTTCTCTGTCCACGTGCCAACATTTCTAAAACCCCTATACCCTAACCCTCAAATATCAATTTCAACACTTGTAAACACTCACATGAACGACTGGATTCCCAATTTCTAATGCTGAAAGAACATTGACAAATTTGAAAAAAAATCGACGTGAAAATCAGTCAAACCATTTTTCACGAACAAATTCCCCTATATTGATGCAGAGTTTTCGCATAAACCTCCGATTCCATCATTTTTTCACATAAAACAACAATTTCCACACAAAAATATGTAATACCAAAAATCTTAATTTCAGTTTCTCGGCCCACATCTAAACATTTCTAAAACCCCTGAATCCTCACTCTCATATCATAAATTTCAACTCTTATACACCTAACATGCATGACCATTTTTTCAAATTTCTAGTGCTACAAGAACATTCGTAGCTGTCTAGGAAAAACTGTAAAAGTGCTCAAACCCTTTTCACTTACAAATTAAATATTTTCGAGAAAAAATCGAAGCGAATCATATTTAAGAAGAAAAACAAGCAAGTGGAGCACCTGGGGCGGGACGTCCATCGAGATTCTCCGCCGGTATCCGCCGAGCACGCCAGNATTTTCGAGAAAAAATCGAAGCGAATCATATTTAAGAAGAAAAACAAGCAAGTGGAGCACCTGGGGCGGGACGTCCATCGAGATTCTCCGCCGGTATCCGCCGAGCACGCCAGCCGCCGGTCGATGGCTCTACTGAGAAGTGAGAGACAGCACTATGAAGAGAGAAAGGGGGAGTGCGCTACCATTAGAGTGAGAATATTCATAATTTTACATTGTTTTACAGCGTGCTCTTTTTGCTCCTACTTTTTAGGGTAAAAGAGCACTGGTCCCTAACCTTTGAACCATTTGACGATGAGGTCTTAAACTATTATTTTTAAGTAGTCATGCTCTCAAAATTTTCAAATGTATGGACAGCTGTGATCCTTTTATAATTAAAAAAAAAACATTGATTTGACCGTTAAGATGTCAAACTTTGAATAAAATTACTATTATATCCATAGTTTGCATTTATTTTCCATTTGAGATTGTTACAATTACTAAGGGCTTTTTCTCTGTATTTCAGTTTTGTCTTTTGAATTTTGAATTCATTTTAAATTTTGTATTTTGAGTGTTAATTTTGAGATTGTTGAAAATTTGTTCTTCTTGACATTTTGAAAAATTGTTTTGAAAACACAAAAAACGCGTTTTGAAAATTTTGACTTGATTATAACTGAAACCCAAAACGATAAATTTGTCTGAAGTTTTAGATTTTCTTTATAAATTTTTAACTTATTTTCAAAAACGCGTTTTCGAAATGGGAAAGAAAACACGTTTTCACTATTTTGAAAAATCGAAAATAAAAAAGGGCTTGAAAATAGTAAATAGAACATGCCATAATTTACTACTGTAAAACTAAGCAGAAAATTTGGAGGCTTCTTGTGCTTTCAAATATTCCCAAACTCATCTTCGTTGGCTCCAATCACCCTCTCCACTTCTTTACCTTGATTAAATGGCACGAATGTCGACTTTGCCTACATGCCAAATTCCTTTTGACACATGGGAGAGCTCAAAAATCCACCACAATCAATTTAAGCTTGTTTGGAAAATGTTGACAAATAGTTTAAATTATAAACAAATAGAATTGAGTTGCAGATTAAAAAGAACAATTTTTTCAAAAAAATAAATAAATAAATCAAACGGGTTTAAAGTAGCTTTTAGATTTTAAAAGTTCATTTTGTCATTTCATTCCGCCACAATCCCACTTCTGTTGTGCTCTTTAATCCCATTCGAACATCAAGATTGCAAACACTTACCTGTGATGGTTTTATATTGTTGGAATATAGCAAATGGGTTATTTGATGGGATTTCATAATCCAATCTTCGATTAGTTTTCTTTCATATATTCCAAACATAAAATCTTTTAGATTATTTGTACTTTTAAATTTTATCTGAGCATTGGTTTGCTGTAAAACTACTTATCGACTAAGTTGAAATCCTCGAATGCTGTAGTCGAAGCACAGAAATTTAGTTTACAATCATCCTAATCAATATTACAAGTAAAACACAAAACACTCGTCAAAATATGCCCATATAAGGTGCCAATTTATTGTCTCAAGTCTTGAAAACTTCTGAGCTGCAAAATGCATTCTTCTATTCAAACCATCCCATATATTATCTTTAAAACAATTCTTCAACCTGTTCCTTTGACCTCAACCACACACACACACACACATATATATAAACATATGTCAATCCTTTATCAACCAACAAGCTGAAAGTTTAAAATTACTATCCTGTAGTTTGGCTACTAAAAGTATGTTGTATGGCAAATATATAGAATAAACTTGTGAATAAACAAGAGCTAGACCAGCACAGTTAATCATTCCATTCATTCTTGCACGACTTGTTTTCCAAGCTCCGAAGCACAGATCCATTTTCATTCAAGAATCGCGCATACCTATCTCGCTTGCTATGAAATGTTTCCAAAGTTCTTTGCAACTCTCTATTCTCTTCGTCAAACTCGCTGTCTATCTCTCTAAGCTCCATTTGTTTTTCTTCTATTACAGCTGAAAAATCCACAATAAATAAAGGTTTGGATTAACATGCTAAGTGCGTGTTTGGTATGTCATACTGTAGATGGCTCGATGATGATAACCAAGCTTTTAGACCTCGTACCAAAGATGAACTAAGAGTTCAAATAATCACGTCTAAATTTTTTTGCATAGTAAGTATCACAAATGATTTGTCAAAGAGGAAAATTTTAAGGAAACAAGTGACACTAACCTGTTGAAGTGGAGGGAAAGGATAAAAACAATGTGTGACCAGGCGAATCTTACCAGAATAAAACTTATGAAACTCATTACACAGATAAAAGACGTAGCGTCTAAAAAATAATCAAAACATCCAAATTTTAACCTTGATGGAGATCATGCCATGCTTATTGTATAGTATTAAAAAAATCTCGTAAAAGTAAGCAAGTGATAGATTATGAATCCCACACCAGTCTAAGGATGACATGGATTAGAATTGAGTATAGTTATAGATCAAAGTTATCAAAGCTAAAACCTTGAATTTGAGACTTCCGATATTTGATCCATTCCAATTTCCTTTCAAGCTCGCCAATGCACAAACCATACTTGTAAAGATCTTCCTCGAGCTCCTGTAGAGAAAACTCTCTTTCACAAATAGAAAAGAAATGTAATATAGGTAAAATGACATGTTTCTCTAAAGAGTTTTTGTAATGGTATTGCCAAGTTTACGCTTTTAAAATTTTATAATAGGCTGAATGCAGGTAACGCCTCTAAAATATAGGTTTTGTGAATCAGAATACCCTTTGGTGAAGTACAATGCTCCCAGATGAATTTCCTCGATTCTCAGAAGCCACTGAGTCCTGAAGACACGATATCTTTCCATGTGAGCTTTCACTCTGGAGATTATATTGGTCCACATTTGGCACCTTCGATGAAGGTGAATCATAGAAAACCATTAATTTTCCGACAGAACTTTGGGGCGAGATATTTTCTTGCTTCTGCTCCAATTTGGGAACCTTTAAGGAAGGTGATCCCTGCAGCTGCAATGTATTTCCAATTGATCTTTCCAGCTGGACCCTATTTTCCATTATGCCCTGCTCAACATGAATCTACATAAAAGTATTCACACACATAAGCATACGACTCTTTATCATTAAAAAAGATCTAAGGTTTTAGGAAACGTTGCAACCTCTACATTTAAGTTTAGCTCTGGATAACAAGAGTGAGCAGCTGTAAAGGAGAAAATTCCCGCTCTCCGAGGGAGACGAATAGAGCGAATGCAACATTGTCCATACCGGAAGTTGTAGCGCACAGAATCATCAACATCAAATGAATCCGACTTTAACATGAGAGTATGAAACTGTCCATGTTCATCTTCACCATGGATACTTCTATCCACTTCTCCTTCAGAATTCACGATCTTAAATACAACATTGTCCAGTTGAGAACCCGCAACACACTGCTTTAGAACCTGATATTTAGGAAACATACAAGTATGTTATGTTTCAAAAGCTTGGACTGTTCAGATATTTTCTTAGTGGAAAAGAGGAAAAAACAATGAAGAAATAAAAGTGTACAAACCGTTGAAGATGTTGTCAGCCTTCTCATTTCAGTTCGAAACTCTAACTTGTAGATGACTTTCTCTTGTAATAGTAAAGAAAGGGAAACTGTACACGGAAAGAATTTTCAACTTAAATTACCAGAGCAACATAATTTTTCTAAAATATAACCGTAAAAATAATTTCACTTGGCCCAAAATTCAGTATTAAACAAAACGTGATAGGCTAAAAGAACAAGTGAATTTACCTTGTGTAGCACTTGGCCCACAATCACAGACAAATATGAGAAAAAAATTATTAATAATAAAGGAAAATGTAAAAGAGTCGTTCTCAATCCCTAACACATAATCCTCCCGAAGTATTTTTTTCTGAGCGATACCAAGGAAATCAAAGCTAGCCAAAAAGATAGCTGTCAAATGCTACCACTGAAATTGTGATGAATTTAAAGCTCAAACGGGACTCCAATATATAGGCAAATGAAAGGTAGGGCAAAGACTTATCATTACATTGTGGGAACAAACAAAGTGCACCTGATTCAAAAGCCAACAATTAACATTTGAGGTTGACTGCTAGGCAAAAGAAGTACACAGAAAATAATTATGTACGATGGCTCAAATGGTTTCTCCACAATCCCAAAGTCAAATATGGACATTTCTTATGAGATAATAATAATAAAAAAAAAAAGACGAGGCAAATGAGCACAAAGTTCAAAACCGTCATGTTTGGAAGATGAAGGGGCATGCATTTGCATATTTAGAAGTGGATCAAAACGAAGGGCAGAAGTTGCATACCATGTTTATCGTATCCCTTAGTAACTTTTAAACTGCCGCTCAGGTCTACACACCCATGATCATCTACCTGTCAGTAAAAAGAAGACATAGTTAGGGAATTTGAATATTTGAAAGATGAGAAAACTTAACACAGTAGAGTTGATAATAAGTATTCTAAGTGATGCCATAAAATAGTTCTTAGTTACTTCATCTTAGAAATTTTTTTACGTGCTCCAACATGAGTCGGATTATGCAACACTCTAAAATAGCATCAGACTTCGAACTGGTAGAAAATGTTATATTTAGTCTTCAACTTGTCCCCTCACGTGCAGGCTGTATTTTCTTTCTTAAAAGCATGACGTGTACTGTTCATAATTTTCATAAACAGGTCAGACTGAGGATTGAACCCAGTGTCCTTGTTTACTCTTCTACTATATCAAACTAATCCAAAAGCTTAAGAGCTATTGGAGAATGTAAAATTTAGTCTTCAAACCTTCAAAATGATTCTACAAAATATAAATATATTTTGACATCTACTTCTTACTTTCGGACAAGTATTTTTGCTCCAGCAAGAGTACCCCCTTGGTCAACGTACGAGACTAAGAATACTATAGATGATCTTCCACTCTGCTTTAAAAGACCAGTAACCAATGCCTGTTTTGACCTACCTTACAAACATATCCGGCTTTATCTAGAAAAATAAACCCATCGGCTTGCAACTGGATAACTTCATCTTGTTTGATATGATTACCATATGAATCAAACAGCTGCATAATGGAAATAATTTAAACTGTCATTGCAGAATATTGCGTTATATCAAGCCAATAAATTCGTAGAGATGTGGTCAAAACAAAAATGGAAGAGTTCAAGCGCAATATTGGTGTGGATATATCTAAAGAAAAGTGTTTATAAACTACAGAATATTGTAAATAATTAATTGACCTTCTACCTATAACATGAGAATTGAAACTCATAAAATTAACACGCAGATACCAATCATCAATGAGGTTCCAAATTAACATATTTATTCTCCCTTATTTCTTCCTCACATTTTCCTGTTTATGAATCTTACCTAGCATCAACAAAAACAAAAATGATACAATCTTCCAAGGTGAAATATTTTTCCAAAACTTTTCTGAATAATAAGTACGAATTTGTGACACACATAAACATAGGGTGAATAATAATAATGGGCCACGACGATGACCAAGAGCATACCTCTAATACAAGTTCTTTGATTATCTGTCCTGGAAGCAATCTTCCGCTTGATGTTGTAGGATTTACCTTGACACTTTGTGGAGCTCCAGGAACGACTAACCGTAGAGTTGTTTGGGTGAGAAATTAAGCAGTGAATATCAAGAGTAAAATAAAACAATTAATTTGTATACATGTCTTATATAATTTGTTTCTTCAACAATTTAGAATACCTTGACACGCAATAGTCACCAAGTGTTTTTCATCTAGAGAACTTATGATAAATGAGACATCATAACTTGGCCGAATCTTATCCAATTCATTGCTTATCACCAAGATATCCTACAGAGGTCACTATTTTTGAGTCGAGGCATTTTGGCATAAGATCTATAAGCAAAATAGTTTCAGAAAGCAAGTGAAACTACCTTAATTTCCATAGTTAATTTATCAAGTGTTAAATCCATGTCCATACTACATGTATGAGCAAGAAAACCGCTGTTTGAGCTGAGCCTGGTAGTCAGTTCTGGCACACAAGTGAACGGAATACGGTTGCTATATCTATCATAGCATGCTACAAGTAGAGAGGGGAAATGCGAACCAATCCTGTCCAATAATTATGCTTGTTCAGTCCAGCAAGATTATCATTGTAAATAAGATAGAAGGTTTGCTCGTTCTATATAAGAAAGAAAACAAGTGAAGTTCCACAATTTTATGAACAAATAAAGATGTAATAACTATAAAGGATATTTTTTTGTAATAAATCAGCAATAGCAGAAAGAATTAATCTGGGCAAACCCAATAAATTATATGGATCACAAACTTAAGAGATAGGCAGCTTACCTTATCTTAATATCCTTGCGTTTCTCACTTAAAACTTTCCAACAATCAACCTCGGCCAATGCCTTTACTCGCACTCGTCTTTTACAACTGACTTCCCTCAGCTCTTTCTGACAAATAAAAATCCAAATGTAGCATTTACAGGATCAGAGATGGATCCCTTGCATTAAAAGCACATGCTATAAAAGACCAGGTACAAGTATATTACTTACAAGAGAGAATGAAAACGTATATACTCCAGCTTTCTGAAATAAGCGGGACAATTTTGATCCCACAGGAAATAAGTACAAACCATGAAACCCCTTATATGATGAAGGGGTTATTCTCCCAGAGTAAACATGATTAACACTTCCAACAGTCCCGTCATCAGGCTGGAATTTGACTTCCAAACTCATGTCAAAATTTTCTCGAACAATAAACTTTTGGTTCAATTTTTCGTGGGTTTTATTAGAATTGAAAGCCTTTGGACGAACGACTGCAATGATTTTCGCTGGAAGAGCATATCCAGCTTCTATGTCATCAACAGGTAATGCCTGCAAAGGAAGACAACATTGAACAATGAACAAAAAAGTATGTTCATAAATATAATAGAATTGGTCCCATTTCTTCCTTGTCGTAGCTTAAAGGGGAGTTTGAGAAAAACCAAACCAAGTGTATCCTTAGGCTGATGTGTTCCTATATAGTAATGCTCAAATCAGGACGCATTTAATTTTCCTTTCAGCATGAACTTTGCACTTTTATCAAGCAACTTATTATCAAAATTAATGCTAAAATGTATGTTGATTACAAGTAGCCAACTTGTAATATTAGCTGTTTACAAATCATCTGAGATCTTTGAATATCATGACTCTAATGGACTTTTCATCAGGATTTCTAACACATCATTTCAACCTTTTCGAGTACAATCAAGCTAGTTTCCAAATATGCTATACAGCATATCTGATTTATGAATCCATAAAACGAGCTTGAAAAAGATTTACCAAGCCAAATGGTAGAAAAAAGCAGCTAAACTCAATTGTCCTTGTCTAGGAGAATAGTAACTAAAAACTTCATTTATCTACTTGCTGCATTCTTGGTAATTTGGAACTCTAGCTTTATTCATACTGAGAATCAAGAAATAATATCTCAAGAAAATATGTAAACTGCTTCAACTAACCCCATCAACCTCCAATTCTTGACAATTGGAGCGGCTCAGTACATCAATGATGGAAGGCAATTTTTGACATGCTTTCTCAATTTGGTTCTCCCACTCGGTATCATTAATGGCAATACACTGCATTCAAGGATGCTATATTTAGAAACATTTTGGCGTAATAAGCTAGTAAAACATCTCCTGGTGGACCGAAAAATGAGGAAAAATGTGAATACCGACAATGTTAAACTGAATGACTAATTAACCTTTCCAGAATCAATCACACTGATTGGTAATGACAGAGAACCGCGAACGTCTATGACGTTATTTCCATTGTCAACTGAAAGAAGGCAACCTTGGTCCTCTGGTAGATCAAGTGGCCTATCAGTAACAGTAATGAAAGGATTGTTAGAAATTTTAGTTAGATGCCAAAATCCCTTAAATCAGCACATTCAGAAAATGACTTACCTGCAAATCAAACGGGCCTCGCCTATTACAATAATTTAATAAAATGATTAGATTATTTGAGTAATAGAAAATATATTCAGATAAAGTCCTAAACAGTTCTAGTTATGATCAAGATATGTGCAGAATTTTTAAAAAAAACCTAATGAACGTGTATGGTGTACATTCATGCCAAAATAAAATATCGTATATCTGCAACTCACTTAAGATATTGCCTCTCAGCAAGTGGATATCCTTCAAATTACATATAAAAAGTACACCAGGCCATCAAAATTGCAACAATCATGTGCACTTACCACAAGAATCCCCTTGGAGCCCTTCAAGGACAATATATTCTAATGTAGCATACACATTGGTCTTGTGGCATCCAGCATATGCACCCTTCAGAATTTTAATCTTCTGACCTGCTTCCCAGGATGTTCCTTTCCGCTTTATCACTTTATGAATCCTCACAACTAAGAGTTTAACCATGTGTATCGCCAAATAATCATAAATTTATTATTGCATAGCATGCAAAAGCATTAAATAGAAATGTGTCTGGATCTAAAATTACGTAACTACAGGATATAAGGCAGCAATAAGATTTTTTTATTTAAGTGTACCATCTGAAGAAGTGCCAAGCTTTTTGTTCTTTTGAGGAACGACGACTAAAGTGGGTTGGTCCTCGCCACCATCAATTTCCTCATCATAACGATCGTGCATTTCTAAAATCCAATCTTGATACTGTTTCTCCAGCTGAGAAGGGGTCAATATCTTTCCAGATCTATATATTTTGATTTGTACCTCTGCTTAAAAGTATGATGTTCGGATTCAAAATAAAATACAGAAACCACCTTCTTTCTTTCTTTCGAAAATCAAAGCAACAAAATAGTTCCCACATTACGGTTAATCAACAGCATTACCTTTCTCGATATCAAGTGCCCTGTTACCAAAATTCTTTAGTGCAGAGGTGTAAGGATGGTGATGTGCTAAATCCGTCTGGAAGACACAACCAAATGAAGCTACGTCAAAAACATTGAAATTTGTTGTGTCAAATGAGAGTTGTTAATTAAATTAAAGCATCAAATTTTAGGATGGTAATGAAAATTCATACCTTTGAAGGTGTTGGGTTGAAACCAGCATCCATATCTCCAAACACAACATTTTTCGATGAGAATATATATTTGATACAGGCAAGTATGTTGAAAATTGCGGATACTTTAAGGTAGTGACAAGTTTATTAAGTTACTAGAAGCTTTTACCTATGAAGCATTTCACTCTATAGCTCAATCTCTTCAAAATTTGGGCTCTTTCACCTATTTTTTGCCTGGGCTCCATGAAAGGAAGCCAAGCCTGTGAAAATGAAAAGAAAATTTAACTAAAACTGCATTTCAGATAAAAAGAAATATAAAATTCTGATCAACTAACCCAACGAGCATCTGGCAGTAGTCGACCTAACCGCCGAATAGACACCCGACTAAATCCCTCGTAACTTTCTCCAGTTCCAAGCCCATCTTCTTTCAGCTTGTCTAAAATCTTTTCAATGCTCTCTTTACCCTGTCATCAACCAAACAAACATTTGGGTGAAAACACTTAACAGAGTTCCATAAATCAAAGGCCAAGAATTAATAACCTAGTAGTACCTCAATTATTGGGAAGTAAACACATTTCAGCCTTGCATTTGCTTCTTGGATTATTCTTTCCCCTAATGAATTCAAATGCAAACATTAACAATTCTTGTAGAATAAAGGAAACATGTACATTGATCATGCTTAATAAGCCTATATTTTATATGATAACCTTTTTGACAGAAAAAAAGGGCTTACTTTGACCAACTGTAGAAGTTGTATCCATATTAAATTTAAATTGTAGTTCCATTACAAAATCAGGACCGTTGCAGGAGTTCAGGTTTGTTGTAGCAATCTCTCCCCCTTCTATTACAGCTAAATCGGTTTCGTTGACCTACATAAAATCTCAAAGTTTAGATGAAATCACAAGGCATTAATGTGCACAGAACCAAAACATGTAAGCCTCGAGCTTAATCCAATGAGACGTACGAAATACATCACACAAGAGCTCACCTAGTTACTTTATTTCTACTTGAACAAAAATCCATAGACATCAATAAGTTACTCTTATTTTATAGAGAAGCTTTTACAAGTCAAGGTCAGGCTAAACAGCACTGTCATGATGTATGAAACCAATAATGATCCAGCATCAGGAATCTGCACTCTCAATCAAAAAACCTTTCATAGAAAGATGCACTAACTCAGTCATAGGACAATGCACTGTGAAACAAATTTAAGTTCATAAGCTCAAATTCCCCCTAGACCAATGTGTAAGTAGACAGTTGTAAGCCACTTGGTGGAAGCTATGAATCCATGTATATGGATTACTTCAAAAGAAACATAAGGAAAGTACGAGGCATATGAAGAATGAGTGCTTCTTGTAAAGCTTTAAGCAAGAAGATATAATCAGAAGGATACGTAAACATTATCAAAGAATAGAGAAACAATGATTCTTAAATCTAACCTGAAATTCAACAGGCCGGCCAGTTTTTCCAGACATTTCATCACACTGTCCAATAACAACAAATAAATAAAACATACAAGAAACAACTTTATGCATTTCTTCATCAACAACAATTCATATATCGGGAAAATGATCTATGTACTAGCACATACGATACGAAAACTTTTGAATGCATATACGTGAATAGGTTGACTTTCTTCATGGAATAAGTATTATTTTGGCACCATAAATATCTCCAACATTTAATGATTCTAAAAATATAGATACTTGTTTTATTATCTTTCTTATTACTCGTTGTGAATGCCCATTTTTTGTATATAACTTGTTTAGTCTTTAATATGCTTTAAACATTAATGTGTGAGATAAAAGTGCCTGTATAACATTTTTATCGTAAGGAAAAAGTGAAAGATATTAAAAAACAGTACTTTGAACTGAAAAAAAAATAGAACTTATATTATACTACAAAACTAACGTTATCAACTACATCTCCTCCTTCAGCTTAAACAAGAACATGAAAAATTGTCACTCAAAATGCTCTATCCTTTCATGCATATTAAAGATGACAGCAATAACCAACAGAGCTAAACAATGTGCCAAAAAACCTGAATGTAAGGAAAATAAATGTCCTTCAACTTGCACTGGAGTATTGATACGTCTAAAGTACCCATTCTAGGCTCAAATATCTCAACCTGCCAATATGTAAAAAGCAGTTACTATCAAAGCCAAGTTGTAGTATCTGAGGTAGCATCAAATATTCAAATAATGATATCTGTATATTGATTCTTCCTTATTGGAATTTCATGCAATTTTTTGCGAACTTTATATGGTAGCGAACTCAAAGTTTGACCAGGGCTCAATTAACATTTTGTGTTCACGAGACAAAAGGAAAGAACTCATAAAAGTAACAGATCTTATTATATATTTGCAGTAAACCTATCTGATTTCACAATATTATTACTAGCATTACCAACCTAATTTAGGAGCAGGAAACTCAATTCCTTGAACATATAGAATAAAACGCCAAACTTCAAAGGGTTGTAAAAAGTTAGTATGTTGCATGGAGATTTGGCATGTAAAGATTCAGTCATCATGGTAAGGTTTTCTATTATAGATTAGGTGCTATATCCCATTGAAGAGTAGACTTTAGTAATAACATAGCAATTACTCATCAAATAGTGCCATCGTGGTATTATAAAATGGCCACATGGCTACCCGTGGTGTGTAAAGTTTTGTTTGTCATAAAATATGGCTTTCCATGATGGTGACATGTTTAGCCATCATGGAAACACTTCGGATTTTTTAAAAATAAAATAAAAGATTCCATGACAGTAATAACAACCGTCCTATGACGGTCACAACATTCATGGAATCTCTATGCAATACACATTCTTGTAGTTAGCCGTCGTGGTAAGGCTTCCACAATATATGTAGCTGACATAGAAAGGCTAATCCAACATAGTGCTAGAAAGATCATCAAAAGTTTATGGAACCATGCAATTCATTCAAAAGATAAGTTCTCCTCCTACAATCACACAAACAGTGTTCATAATATTTTCACTCTCTTTCCAAAAATAGATCAAAGGAGTAAAATATTACTTGAATTTAATATTTCAAAAAGATTTTCCTTGTTTAAAAGTATGATTGCATGAATGGAAAAAACCCAGTAGTTTTGAAATCAGCATTATGTACACTATAAATTAAAAGCATTTTCATTAAGGGAATTGGAAAGATGTGCTCTGCTCCACATATTCTTCTACAATCAAAGGGATTGATTCAAGCAGAATGAGATCAGTAAAACACTAAATAAATATGTTGTCAGATAGAAGGTGTTCAAAATAGAGAAATAGATACTGTTTAACAAGGTAAAATATATATACATAACCAAAGTTGAAACTTGAATTATTTAGACAACAAGGAGAAGAATAACAAAGAAAAAGTAACCTTTGTGAAGCTTCCATCAGATGATTTTTCTATTTCATCTTCCGAAGCAGCTCTGACACCACCATCGGCCTTCATTAAAAGTAATAAAGATCAGAAAAGAGAAAAGGAAGAAAAACTGACTATTAAGAGAAGCAAATTGCAATTAAGTAGACTACCTTCCATCTTTGATCTGAGCTGGAAGAACTTATTAAAGCATCTCTTTCCAGGTGTAACATGTACACTTTCTTACAGTTCTTGGTCCTGGAGGAAACTACAGCTCGCCTAGAATACAAGAGAAAGAATGGAAATGAACGTGGTTCCAGTATGAAATCGTTTCTTTCATGATTAAAGAAAAAGGCAATAATATATCTTATGCAAGTCATACCTTCCTAAATGCATCGCTGCAATGGCCCCGCCGTACCCAAACATGCCAAAGAAGGGCTGCAGAGACATTAATAAAGACAAAATAAATAAATAAATAAATTACTCTACTCCTTGGATGTTACAACATTTAAATGAGTTTGCTACACATGCGATCACATGGTAACTAATATTAACATATTAAATAGACATTAGTCCAATATTTTTTAGGAATCTGTTACCGTTAAGTAAGGTGGTTCACCCCCTATGGCGAGTCCTCTTGATGATCTGTGCAGAGACGCCCCCATCTTTCCCCTGCAAAAGGTAAAATGGTAGCGAAACACATAACAATCAGTGACATAAATGGCAATGTTGATGAAGTAACAATCAGCAGATATGAATGCTTGCATATGAAGTTAATTAACAGTGAGCAAAGGGAAAGGCATCGTGTGGATACAGACTGACATTAATTAAGTGAAAGAAAGGCAAGTGAGCGTACATCTTTAAGAAAGAGGATCTAGTCATCATGATAGGTAGGTGAGGTTCCCTTATAGCTATACTGATAGACGCTTCATTTAAAAGTATGCGCCCATAACTCATTAAGTTCCAATCTATTAAGAAATGACATTTCCCATTGATGGTACTACTATTTCAGAACAAATAGTAACCGTGATAAAGACATCGATTCAAAAGTATAAAAATTAACCTGGTTACAATGACTAGAAATTAACTAGCTGTTAGAAACATCCAAACTTTTCCCATCAAAAAGAGAATGAGGGGAAGAAAGAGTCAAACTTTTGTAGAAGCCATAATTATGGACCATATTTGTATTAAGTAAAACTTAAGATTCCCATTACAGCTAGTAATATACCACTGTACTATCGAGTTTTTGTCGCTGCCATCCATTCCTGGGCCTGTGTCAAAAATTGAGATTCTGCTCTTTTGCACATCAACACTGGAGATAAAACAAAATTATTTAGCAGCTTTTAACATTTGCAAGAGTTTACTCTTGTCCAAGACAAATTAATATAGGCCAAAGACACTCAATCAAAATGAACAACACAATATTCAGTTTGAAACATGATGAAAGCGCATACAACCACCAGATACCTAGACTTTCAACTAAAATTATAAAATTGAACCATCTTACGAAAACTGTATTCCTTCAGCAAATACCAGAGTTGAATTTCTAATTTTTCCTTTACATATATAAGTCTTATTAAAAGTACCCTTTGAAGTTTATAAATCAGATATAGTTTCTCATGCACAGGCCAAAGTAGAAATTCTTTTTTTTCCTTTACATCTCAAATCATACATGCCATAATAAAAGTCTTATTAAATGTAACCTTTAAAGTGTATCGATCACGTATAGTTTCTCATGCACAGACCAAAGTAAAAAAACTTGATTAAAACAAGAGATTTTTGAAAACCAAGCAAACCAACATTGGAATGCCATACCTTATTGATCTTCTCTGATTCTTTTCGTTAGACCATAAAGCTTGCAAGGAATTATCCTGATAAACAGTTGAGAGGCTTTAGTATCGAACTCATGAAGAATGAATGGGAAAACTATATTCCAAGCTTACTATCAAGTCAGCGAGGGCTGTTTCAAATGTATACTCCTCCGGCAACTCCTTCAATAAATCTGTATCTGGAGTAAGGTCCCACATGTTCTATAAAACAATCAAGAACGACACGATTAAATAATCTCAAAATAGGCACATAATTCACTTAATCAAAGCGTCCCCACAAAGGCCCTTGATAATTACATATCATTAATTTTTAATGCAATACCTCATATGTATCAGCTTCATCAGACCCATCCTACATCAAAATGAACAGACATCAGTTATTAAAATCATGAAACAAAAATGAAAATAGAACTAGAATTGATTTAAAAAACAGAATCTCACATGAAGCCTTATTATGTGCCACTCGTTTGGCTTAAAATTCTTAAAATTCACTATATTTCTTATCGTTTTCTCATATGCATCTGTGAAATGAAATTCTGGGCTTGTCCAATTAATTCTTCTTCTCGGCTTCTGAGACATTGTCTGTCTTACAAATTTGGCATACACATTCTTGACAACGTCAACAAACTTGTCAAGAGGCATATGATTGAACAAAGGACGGACTTTAACCCTCAGAGTCACACCATTTGGCATAAGAACCCGAAATTTGTAAATCTTGTCAACACCAAGTTCATCGTCTTCATTCTTAATACATTCATTTGGCTTCTTTCTCGCCCTCTCAGAGCTGGAATCTTCAGTCGGCCTCTTACTCCCTCTACTAGGAGGTGTTCTTGAGTCCATCTCTCGCTGAGCAACAAAATTAAAAAGATATGCATATAATTACTTGCATATTTGCAGGTAGAAAGTTGATTGCTTGCATCAAAAGAAGGAAAGGAGAAAATGTTATATTATCTAAGTAACAAAAATTCACACGATCCCTTCACATTTTAGTTGTCACAACATATAATTAAGGCACTTGAAACATACAACAGTGGCTAGGCCCGAAGGAGAGCTCGGAAGGCCCGGATACTGGGCGGGGCCGGGCCGGGCCGGGCCGTGTATTTAGACACCCTAGTCATGTACCTTTCCTACAAAACCTAAAAATTTTCACACAGAGAAAAGCTTTCACGATTCTCTCTCAAAGAAGCAGCCGGGTCACATTTATGCACAGAAAAGTTTTCATTTTTATAAATCCTTCTAAAAAGTTAACAAGAAATCTTGATTTTAAATTTGTGATCTTAATGCATGAAAGAAGTCAAATGGAACAAAAATAATTAAATTAAAACGAAATGGACACATACATTAACAAGCCCACGTAATAAACCCTCAGCCAAATAACACGGAATCAGAAAAATCCAAAAAGTAAACTAGAAATCTTATTAAAGTTTGCGATTCTTGATGCACCGGAGAACTCATATGAAACAACTGACAAAACTAAAACACGATGTATACAATCATCAAAATAAGCCCATAATCTATACACTATAAACTCTCAACCAAACAACACATAACAAAAAAAAATCTGATTTTGACGACCGAAAAAAGAAGAAGCAATGGACTCTATTTGGAGATGAATTCGTAAAAACGAAAGAGTGTGTGTGTGTGTAGATATTATACAATCACGTTTGCATGGTTAGATGAAACAACTAAACGTACACATATACCTTTATTTAAACACTAAACAGAACTTTGTAGAAATGGTTCTTCGTATTTGCAGAGGCAAGGAGAAGGGTTTTCAGTTTTTGAGAGAAACGAGGGGTTTGGAGAGAGATGGTGCAAGACTGTAAGTGAGTGTTGTATATATGAGAAGCCCTTCGTTTTTCAGACTCTGTGTATCCGCGCAAGGCGCACCAGGGAGTAAGGGCCCATTTGCTATTGTGCGCACTCTGCTCTCCGAGGAATGGAGTCGTGCCACGTGTAAGAAATTTCCGTTACAGCATCAAGTAATATCGGCGACGTTCCTGATTGTGTATTATAACATTATGCCCGGTTGGTTTGGATTAAAATCCAATTAAAATTTTAAGTCAAAATCAACAAGTAGTTTTAACTATACCTTTCATATGATTGACAATTTTTCAACCACACATTTCATCATCTTTTATCAAAATCTACTAAAATTCTGATTTTAATATGTACAAAATAGGAGCTATACTAAAAAGTAAAAATGCAGCATCCTCAACAAAATATTCCGTTGCTGATGCTCTCATTTCTGTTGGTAATTGCCAAAAAAAAAAAAAAAATTATAATTATTGTCATCGATATTTTGTGAAAGATCCCCGGTAATTTCCTACTTAATAGTTAATTATCAATAATTACTGATGAACTACTAATGAAATTCTACGTGGATAGTTACCAACAAGTTATTTCAGCGAAGCTATATACCAATGGTTGAAATTCTTTCTCACAAAAATATAATTTAATTAGCAATCTTACATGATAAACTCCCAACCAAATTAAATTCTACTATGTTAAATGTATATCATAATTTACATATTTGTTTATCAACAGACGATATGAAACAGACATGTTATATGTTACTCCAAACCTTCGAGGCTCAGAGAAATTGTGCCACATGGCATACTACGTAGGCAGAGGGTCAAAGAGAAAGTAAAATAAAGATCCAGGAGGTCAAAACATTGAGTCCAGGCTGAGGCACTTCCTCAAGGACGAAACTGCCCAAGGAAGCAACGTCGAAGTCCTTCTATTACAGCACGAAGTTCAGGTTGAGGCACTTCTTCAAAGACGAAACTGCCTAAAGAGGCAAAGAAAGGGGTTGGGGCTCTCCACTTAGAGAACTACTTTGCAAGCTAATGTTGTTCCACTCAGAAGATTCGGAAATCTCTCTAAAGTGATTAATATAACACTTGTAATAATGGTTTGTCAGTGTGTCAGCCCATTGCATAGAGCGGCTGGCCCTTGTCAATGTATTAATTATATGAATGGACAGCGATATGACGTACTCATTAAGAAGATAAGGCCACGTGGTTCTGATTCAACAATCACCACGTTGGCCAAGATAGTATAAATAGTTTCTCTTTGAAATTTCGAAGGGAAGTTGGATGGTTGATTAAGAAAAAGGCAAGAATTTACAATCGAAAAAATATAGACACTAGGGCTTATATTTCCACCTCTTTGATATGTTTATGAGTTAAAAAGTTCCGTACAAGACATAAAATTGAATACACGTCATATCTATCATTCCACATATTCACGTTCGTGATTACACGATTTTTAGTCTAATCTCGGCCAGGCAATCGTTGTTAGCGCGATCACTCTTGATTTCATTCGCCGAAGCTCGAACACCTTTGTCTCTCGCCGCAAAGTACTCCCGCATCCATCTTTTCATGCTACCGTTATCCTTCCGATAGGAACGCCTCAGAATCATATTTGACTTGGCGTGAGTGAACCCGGCATCTATTTGCTCATTTTCAGGGGTCAACATTATACATTTTAAATACAATATGAAAGCGTGTCATATGAAAGAAGTCGTTTTGTAGAGTTGTGTCTTTGAACTTTCATTTTCCTTTTCTAAATAACACCACTTTTAAGGATATATGTTAGATCCATATTTGTAAAACCTGTTCATTAATCATGAATAATGCTAATCCTCTTTCAACGAAATTCCCTCCCAAAAATAATTTGATTAAGTCAACTTTTGAATGTTGTGGTGAAATTTTTTTACTCCAAAATACTTACAGGGAAAGAACACGATCGTATTTGATCACCGGGTTTCCTTCGAAACATTACGTTGAAGTGGAAGAAAATTTATGATTAGTAGGGTATATAGAGTGCATGTAGTGCCCATAGTAAGGCAACTGCCTAGTGGCGAAGAGAAGATGGTTGGGATTTGGCAGCCTTGAAAATTTATTTAAATTTTTTTTTTTGAAGGCTTGGCTTGTCACGGGCTGAAAATGGCCCGTGGCTCGGGCTGACGACCCCAGTGAGTTGGGCCGACTTGGGCTTTCCTGAGTTGAACTACGGCCCACTCAAGTCGACAAGCCAAATTGACACCCCTCATCCATAGCTTCATTCAAATAAAAAATACAGCATAAAGAAAATGATCAATCTTACGTACAGAAAAATCTGCCTTCTGCTAGAGGGTTGCCTTCATAGCAGCTGTGCTGCAAACAAATGGATCTAGTTCTTCTCCAGAGTACATCTCATCAATTTATATTCTGCACATATTGCAGGATACCATTTAACCTCAAAGCCATAAGCCTGCAAGTCATGAATGCTCCTCGCATACGTAGTGTTATCTTTTATAGGCCCCGTGAACTGAGGCCTGAGCCACCCTGTCAACGGCGCAGTGCTCCTCCAAATTCGATACCGTAATACTCCCAAGAGTAATGTAACTATAAACTCAGAGAAAAGTTGGAAAATGTACATTTGTTACCGCAGAGAGCATTCTCAACATACAATGTATTATTTACAGGGAGTACGCAGTTGAGAAATGTTATCTCAATGTTATCAATATATGAGGTATAAAAATCAATAGAGGCAAGATTAGATAGAACAAAAGAATATATTGGACAAGAAGAGTAATCGCGTCTGTCTAGGCCAGGATCAGACAGGCATACTGTGTAATCATTGTCATTAATGTTAGATATTTATACAATAAATATAACACGTGAAAGAAATAATTAATTCAAATGAAGTGTCCAACTGGTGAAAAGTATGAAATTTGTGTGGGAGGTCGGGGG
>CAIGRP010073521.1:0-17318 GCA_903798385.1 Fraxinus cuspidata | reverse complement strand
TTCAAGTAAGTTTTACAATTTGAATTTCCGTTCGAAGCATGCAAGCATATTTTACATTCCTAGATAACACTGTCGCTCGAACGAGGGATGAACGATTGTCGAGAGACAAGTTGTCACTCGAGCGAAGGTGAGGCGATAGGCGGGCAACACAATTTCTGTTTCTGACGCTCGAGCCAAACCTTGGCGATAAGCTAGCGACATTCCAGCGCCGTTTTCCTTCTTTTCCGTTCTTGAACTCTAGACCTAATATAACACCACTTTCTACTATTTTCACATTATTCATCGACTTTTACAAAATATCAATTTAAGTCCTTTCAAGTAAGTTTTACAATTTGAATTTCCGTTCGAAGCATGCAAGCATATTTTACATTCCTAGATAACACTGTCCCTCGAACGAGGGATGAATGACAGTCAAGAGACAAGTTGTCACTCGAGCGAAGGTGAGGCGATAGGCGGGCAACACAATTTCTGTTTCTGAAGCTCGAGCCAAACCTTGGCGATAGGCTAGCGACATTCCAGCGCCGTTTTCCTTCTTTTCCGTTCTTGAACTCTAGACCTAATATAACACCACTTTCTACTATTTGCACATTATTCATTGATTTTTACAAAATATCAATTTAAGTCCATTTTGTTCACAGACTTGCCATTACATTAAATACCTAACAAGAAGTAAACCAGAAGATCACACCACTCCTGTAAGTTTCTTTTTCTGATTCTTTTACCATGTAGAGTTTAATCATCCTGTAAATTACATCTCCTTCACCTTGTCGCATTGATATTCTTACTGTACAAAGAATTTTAGGAGGCCGGTTTTTCAGTTTCTGAGAGGCGTGAAATTGCCTTATACTCTCTGCGGTTGAGGGTGGATCAATTTATCATGTGCCTTGCTTGTTTCTTGATATTATTACTGCTCAGGGGCTTGATATTGTGGTTTCTTATTTTTGGAGAACACCTTGTTCTTTAGTGGTACATTAACCTGCAGAATGTTGGCAAATTGAATACAAGAATCCACTCGCGAAAAAGCGCAATGCATCATCAATTTCACACTCAAAGGAATGGAGGAAGCAACGTGCTCTTTCAGCAATGAGAATCTGCTTGGGAAATGGGAATTTGGTCAATTTTATAAAGCTACTCTAAGGTCTGGAGAAGCGCCTTTTAAAATTCATTTACTCTTAATCCTCTACTTATCCATTCAAATATCTCATCTAAATGTTTATTTAAAACTCCTAATCCACTGCATCTATCGAACCTCACTATTATCTGTTTGTATTGTAAGGTAGTAGCAATCAAGAAAATGCAGCTACCTGCATTCAAAAAAACAGAAGGATAGAGCGAATTTCGTGTAGAAGTTGATCTTTTGAGAAGATTGGATCATCCAAATCTAGTAAACTTAATAGGATATTGCGCAGAACGGAAACACAAATTTCTAGTTTATGAATATATGCACAAAGGGAATCTGGAAGATTACTTAAATGGTTGGTTCATTACCATTTAATACACGTTTTTAATAAGGTGGATTGGACAGTACTCGACAATAGTAAGAAATTTTTTAATAAAGTAGATTAGATAGTACTCAATAGTAATAAGAAAGAATATCGTTTTTATTATACTGTCCAATACTATCCGGTACTGCTATATATTTGCCTCCTGATCGTCTTTCGATTGACAGAGTTTTAGGAATCTAAGTAAAGATGGATTGGCCATTGAGGCTAAAAATGGCTCTTGGAGCAGCAACAGGACTTGCATATCTTCATTCAAGTTCTGCTGTTGGAATTCCTATTGTTCATAGGGACTTCAAATTGACCAACACTCTGCTCGATTCTAACTACGAAGCGAAGGTAAAAGATTAACTTTTAGGATGATCTATCAATAAGAGAGAACATGCTTAACAAGATAAACGGGAATTCCTTGAAAATGAAATCCGGGAAGGTAGAGTCGTAATGAATATTGCAACGTTCTGATAACTAATCACTTGAACATATATCAGATTTTGGGCTCACAAAGCTGATGCCAAAAGGCCAGGAGAGACCTATGTGAAGTGTTGGGTACTACTGGATATTTTGACCCGGCATATACTTTGGTATTCATCCGTCTATGGATAATTGTTAATTTTTCCTATGATCTAGACCGACGAATTAGAAATGAATTTAAAAGTACAATGCTATTGGAAAATAACTTGAGAGCGTAGTGATTATTCGAAAAAAAATTAAATTTAAATGACTATTAGGTAATAACAATTAGAGTACATTGACTCTTTAAGAAAACTATAATTTGGGAATTAACGTTGCCCATTGATATTTTTTTACCCTACTAAATCTTCATTTCCTCTTAATTTTGTTGAGTACTTGCTAGTCCGACATGTTTTGTAAGATAGATTTATTGTTGTGCTACACGTAGCTGAAGAGATGCATCTAAATGTTACAGGTAAGGATGGCAACAGGGAGGGTTGGGATCGAAACAACCTCCCTCGTCCCGCCAGACAATTTCCGGTCCCCGCTCCCGCCTCGTTACCCGTTTAAGTCGGGGTGGGGCTTTTGCTCAATTTATTACCCCGTTTAATTTTTTTTTTTAAATTTCTGATAATTCATTTTATTACTCCAATTCATCAGAGTGAGACAATAATTTATTTTTAAAAGTTAAATTATATAAATATATTTGTTAAACTAAGGTTTTTATTATTTGTCATATATTTTTTTTATAATCTTAGTTACCATTTTTTATTAGAACTAATGAAATTTCGTAAAATGTTTCATTTAAAGTATTGATTTTGAAAAAAAATTTATTAAAAAAAAAAATTAAACGTGGTGGGGACCACCCCACGGCAAAGTTTCCCGCCCCATCTCAGACTCGAATACTCGATTAAGCGGGGATTCGGCGTCCCGTTCGGGGCGGGGCCCCGCAAATATCATGTTTGTCGAGTTTTTTGTCATCCCTATTTACAGGTTAGGCACAAATTGAACGACAAGAAGAAATTGAGGAAAGTTATTGATTTGAGAATGAGTCATTGTTCGTACACATTAGAGTCGATAATCATGTTTGCAAACCTAGCATCTAATCTGTCTGAACAGACAGTCAAGAGAGATCCTCAATTGCAGATAGCGTGAAAAGAACTCAAACTTATTCTCTAAATGACTAGGGATGGCAATGCTCACGATGTGTTTGTTTGGCATGGCTTTTATTTCTTGTAAAATAATTTTTAACGGAAATTATCTTAATTTTTGTTTGAAAACTAATTTTAAAAAGAGTTTCATATTCCAGAAATGCTTTTAGAGGAAGTCACATTGACGTAGTTTCATCTAAAAATTCTTATAACTACTAAAAACACTTTCATAAAATTAGCAAAATGGGTCCAAAAACAACATTTGAGTCTTAAAAGCTTATTTTGACTTTTTTAAAAACCATTCCAAACAGGGTCATAATCTTCTTAGTAATTTATTTGTTGTTTGATAATCATTATTTAAACTTATCGCTAGAAAATTAAACGGAAATTATTTCTCGACTCAAACGATAATAAGAACTTGAAAGTTTTTTCAAGTTAATTGTGCTTTTATTTGAAATCATGAATAGTCAAGTGAAATTTAAGTCCTTGTGAAAATTAAAATTTTAATTTTAATTTAAGTCAAAATCAATAATTAATTTTAACCATACATTTTATGAGATTCACAATTTTTTAACAACACATTTCATCAATATTTATTAAACTTATTAAAAATCTAATTTTAATTTCTATGAAAGAGACCTTAATTCAAGAAATAATTCGATACTCATTATGCTACTATCAATATAAGTCACTTTTATCCCAACTTTCACCAATAAACATTATTTAAACTTAGGTATTTTAGTAAACTTCTTAAGTTGTGCACCCATAACATGCATCGGCATAATTAAAGTCGTGGTCTTGAGATGCGAGTTCAGTTCTAAATTTTGCCTGCGGAAGGCTGGGCGAAGTACACTCCTAAAAAATAAGAGGAGAAATCAATTTGCAAAAAATCAACAGCAATGGAAGCTCAGATTCAGAATAGCAGCGGCGTAGATTTTGCAGTGGGTTGCATATTATCCATCAAAACTACTCTTGGTGAAGAATTTCAAGCCCAAGTCATCGCTTTTGACCCCTCTTCAAACCTCCTCATCCTTCATATCCTTCAAATAATTTACAATCTTTTTATGTTTATAATTATATAATTTTTGTTTTTGTTTTTTATTGTTTGTAAGTTCTTTAACTTTGATAGGAAAATACAAGAAGGAGTGAAATCTGGGTCAGGGCCAAAGAGGAATATAAGGCTACTCAAGGCCAATTACATAAAGGAGTTCACTTTCTTGGGTCAAGGTGAGGACCCACTTGATATCAGTAAGTGTTTTCTTGATCTCAACACTCTTCAGGCCAGAGAAGACTCTGCTATCAGGTAAATTTTCATATTAGAATTTTTTTGATTATTTTTTAACTATTTCCTATGATTATGAATTTGGGCGAATTTTGTGAAAATTTTGGTTATTGTAGCATTAATATTGGATTATTTGTACTTAAAGGTGTGATTTTGTTTGTGGGTTGTGTGTGGAATTGCTTTGCAGACAAGCAGAAATAGATGCTGAGAGGATTGGAGTTGGTGTCAGTGCTGAGGCTCAGAGTATTTTTGATGCATTGGCTAAGACGTAATGTGCCTTTTCGCACTTTATGTTCACTATTTTATTATTGTTTCTTTCAATTCATGGCTTGAAATATTCCCAAGTGCTTTACTTGTATATGATGTTTTTCTTTTAATAGATAAATATTGAGTGTTTTGCCCAATTAATATATCCTTTTGTTAATCCTGATTTGCTGCGCATAGAATTTATGTTGTTTTGTGGTTTTTGTAATTAGTGTTTTGTTCTTTTGATGTTTGTGTAGTCAATTAATGACTACGTCATATTAATCATTTAGATTTTTTATGTATCAATTGAGAAGAGACTTTATAGCACCTCCTGTAATCTTGTTTCATTACCAAGAGAGACCATTAATTGTGGATCCTTGCAGATGATACAAATTTAGCCCCTGTTTGAGCCCCATGATCAAAAAATTCATTTTCCCAAAACTCATTTTCAACCACACATTCTCTGAATAAAATAATTCTATACGTAAACCCAAAACCTTCCCTACTTTTTAACCAAATATTCTCCAAAAGAATCACTATTACATAATCTATTTTTTTCCAAAAAATGGCTCAAACAGAGCCTTAATTTGCTTGATGCTGAATGGCCATTGAGCAATTTGGACTTTTTAATTACCTCTTGAAATACATTTATCAAATGATGTAAATAATTGTCACTAACAAGCGATCTGGTATGATTTGCACTTTGTCTGCTTGGCAAGGCAGCTTTTGATTCTGCTTGGCCTTTTTCAAGCTTTATCTTTCCAAAATGATCTGATTTAATTTCCATCGTGTTGAATTGGGATATCTTTCATCTTTACAAAGTGCTTCATAAATATTACTGAAGTTCTATTTTGAAGTGATGAGATCATAGACAGGTAGGAAAACAATTTTGGTGAATTGTTATCTGGAAGGTATGATATGCATATCGGGAATTTGTAGAGTTCCAACAAAGGTATACTTGTTAATCACACGACAAGAATTTGGTTTGGATAAAATGGATTAAGATGAGAAAAGCAATTGATTTGGATAGATTTCCCGTCAAGTATGGAAGAGTTTGCTAGGGTAGGTATTTATGGTTGATAGAATTGTTTAATAAAATTTATAGAGTATAAAGATGTTGGATGAAAGGCAGAAGAAAGTAAACTAAGGGAACAATGAAGTTAGGTGATTTTGACACGTCTTGCATAGACCTAAAGAAGTACTTGTTCATAAGATTAGGAATAGATCTACCAAAATTAGCACAGCCTATTTTGGTTGTGAAGGATCTAGCTGTATTCGATCTTCTAGTCACTGTAGTGATAAATTGAACATAATGGTGAAAAATGACTCATACAGCGGAACCCAAATATGCTGGAATGAGGCTATGTATTTGTTTTTGTCCATGAGAGATAAAAGCGGCTGATATACATTTACTACCATGTTAACAGAGACAACCTAGTTAGTGCTGCAAAGATCAGCAATGAGATTAATCTTCTCCCACTGCTACTAATGAGGATAACTTACATTGTTACTTCATAGACAGACGTTAGATCCACTTGTTAAATTTGTAAATCATTGGTCCATTCCTCGCTAAAGGTAAATTTGTCATATATTTGAACACTAGTTGATGAATGCCAAAGCAACCTTGAATTGTAGTCTCGATGAACTTTTGCTCTGCTGATTATGAACCTTTGACCTAGACTATCTTCTAAATATGCTTCAGAAAAAACTGTATTTGGCCCTCTTGAATAATGTAAAAAATCTCCACTGTGGCATGTAGGAGAATAAATTCAATATTCTGATTGTACACTCTTCATAAAAAAATCTCCACAAGGTGATCATACACTCTTCATAAAAAGATCAAGAAGCGTTAGAATCACTATCCTGATTGTTTATGT
The DNA here is from genome assembly GCA_903798385.1 of Fraxinus cuspidata. Classification (NCBI taxonomy): domain Eukaryota; kingdom Viridiplantae; phylum Streptophyta; class Magnoliopsida; order Lamiales; family Oleaceae; genus Fraxinus; species Fraxinus cuspidata. Next base: position 10,813 of record CAIGRP010073521.1, on the reverse strand, counting down.
TGATGATATCATCGTAATAGGGGATTATCTTGAAGAAATTGAGAAGCTTAAAAAGCAACTGGCAAAAGAATTTGAAATAAAAGAACTCGGAAAAGTTGAAATACTTATTGGGGATTGAAGTGGCATACTCGAAAAATGACATATTCATTTCCCAACAAAAATACATTCTTGATCTACTGCTGGAGGCATGAATGCTAGGTTGTAAGCCTTCTGAAATTCCCTTTGAACAAAATCACAAGTTAGGAGAACCTGCATAGGACACAATGGTTGACAAGGGGAGATATCAAAGATTAGTTGGAAAACTCATTTATTTGTCTCATACTAGGCCAGATATTACTTATACGGTAAGTGTAGTAAGTCAGTTCATGCATTCTCCAAGGGAGTGTCACTTAGAAGCTGTTCATCGAATTTTACAATAATTGAAGTCTAAACAAGGAAAATGTGTTCTCTTCAAACATAACCAAGAGTTGAGTATAGAAGCCTACACGGATGTCGATTGGGCAGGTAATAGTTGATTGTAGGTCAACATTTGGGTATTGTACCTTCTTAGCCTTCTTAGGAGGAAATTTGTTGACATGGAGGAGTAAGAAACAGGTTGCGGTAGCCAAATCAAGTGCTGAGGCATAATTTAGAGCTGTGGCACATGGAATTTGTGAGCTTCTATGGCTCAAATTTATCATAGAAGACTTGGGTATCAAGTGGGATGGAAGTATGAAGTTATAATGTGATAACAAGTCTGCAATTAATATAGCTCACAATCCGAAACAACACGATCTTACTTAACACATAGAAGTGGATTGACATTTTATCAAAGAAAACTAGATTGTGGTCTAATTTGTACTCCCAATGTCCTAACAGATGGACAACTTCTTATCAAAGGACTACCAAGCCATTCATTCCAACAAATTGCAAACAAGTTGGGCATGGACAACATTTGCTCGCCAGCTTGAGGGGGAGTGTAGTCCTCAAGGATATGTTTGACATGGAAAAAAGGAATTAAATCCCTAATGGATTGATTCCTTCCCTAATTTAATTGCTAAAAATCTGGCCATTAGGGTCTATTATCACTTAGAGAGATTTTTGCCTATTTCTTTGTATAGAATTAGTTTATTAAATTAGTGGTCATTGTACTCTATAAATAGTAAACTTTTATTAGAGAGATACAAGTCAGAAATTATATTCTTCTTTATCTATAGGGTATACTATTTGTGGCCAATTGACAATCTTTTGAAAAACTGATTTCAGTAGGTACCAACCTTCATAACAACAATTGCTTCATCATCGTACTGACGGTTATCTTAAATCATCTTGATGCTTCACAATAGACAAACTTAAAATGGTTATCTTGTCCGATACCTTTCAAATACTCCATACTTCCATAAGCCGAATTAAAGATTGTATCTAACTTCTTCTATCTCCTCGAAAGAAATCTTTGTATGTAGGAGTGTGTAATTTATAGCTTCTATTCCTGCTGCTTATGATCATGTTTTGCTAAGTTTATAAGGTGCTTTGGCGTATATTTGTATTATCAAACTGGTGGCTGTACAAACTATTTTGTCACGGGATTACAAAATTTTATGGGTGTGCGTGTTATATGCATCTGCCCTTTAAAAGTAGTCACCAATATTGATTCTGATTGATGCAGTGATGGCCTATTCATCACTGTGCATTAGCATATACTTCTTATTCAAGTATTATGTGTGGCTTCATTGGGGTTCATGGGTTTGCTTATGTGGATTTGTACTCACAAGCTCTTAAAGTAGTAAAATGAATTTGGATATGAATTTAAATCCTTTGAAGTTGCTCTATTGGGTCATTTCAAATGATGGTCAAGAAGAATAGAACGTCATCTTTCAGTTCCAGCAATCGAAAAGTCAGCCTTAACTTTACCATATTGTGTGATTGACATGCAAACTCAGCTCATGATCTATAGTCTATGTTATGATGTGGAGGAGCTGTTCCTGATACTAATATGATTCGTTATGTAACCAGGCTCCCTGTGCGCTGGGACAAGACCAATATAGTTGTGATGAATGAAGTGCGTGTAAGCAGTCCGTATCTTCCTGAGAATGTTACTGGAGGAACTCCTGCTGCAAATGAACGGGTGCGGAAAGTGGTAAGATGTTTTGAATTCTAGATCTGAGTTTTGCTTAATTTTTGTTTCCGACTCTTTCACATCTAATCCACTCTATTTATTATTGTGATTAGCTGGAATTTGAGAAAAAGAGGTTGCAAGCTCGCAGTGCTGGTCAGTGATGATTTCGCCTTTGGAATATTGAGACAGCTGAAGAGATAAAGCCTCAAATATGGGTCACGATGACTTTTAAGTTATAGTAAACTTCCCCAGAGAAGTAAACTCTATCAATTTGCGAGATAAAAGTGCTATGAATCTTGATTTTTCTTAGATTTATGAAATTTTCTTTATCAAATGCTACTTTCTGATATCTTAATGGTGATGCACTGCTGAATGAGTTTAAATTTGAGACTATACTGCAACTTCCAATAACTCGTTGTTCTTGAGGTCATCAAGATGTCCTCGATCATCATTTCCAGTAATTCTTAAACATAGATGGGCAGGAGGGATTATAGGCAAATTTCTTTTGAGCTACATATTTTTCCAGGTAGGGTCAGGATTGTCCCATTTTCACACTTTTGTCTCTCCTTTTAAGGAGATAGTAGCTCTAATAAAGGACATATAAGTTCATACAAGTGAATCGCCTCCGTTACCTCTTGGGAGTCTAGCCCATGCCCGGCTTTGCAAAATATATGTTAGGAACGCACACAGAGCACAAATCATGCATGCCACGTGTCAATAAAGCATAATTCGGCAGCCAAAGTATGTTACCAATTGGACTTAGAACCTAATTCTTGGATTAGAAAAAGAATATCTTGATCGAATGAGGTTCTTCATTTGCTTCCCACGGAAGCAACTATCTGCTTTTTTTCCCTTTGAAACAAAGCATAATATTTTCATTAAGATATTCTTAACATCAAAGTATTGATCAGGTCAGAAATTTTATAAATCAATGGCTACAAGATTCGAATTCGATATTCTTAACTAGTCTGATATAGATGTGATTATTCAATATAGTTAGCGAACATACTGCACGATGTTTTGACAACTTAAGAGGGTACATATAATTTTTTGTTTGCCTATGTCTCTTTGTTATTTCAATGAATTGAAGTGTAATAGTGATGTAAAATAAAAATGTAACTCCGATTGATAAATTGGAGCAAAATTAACCCAATTGGACTTGTACAAAACATATTTCACATCTTGATGAAAAAGACTGGCAGAGACCTACAAAATCTGAAACATGACAACAACGTTAATTTGTTTGAACTCTGAAAATTTTGCAACTGCACTTTCTCTATATGCAAGAACGCACAAAACCAAGAAAACAACCAGTTGGTTAGTAATTTTCAATCCCTTTTCTCTCATGTCACAAACCAATGCCAACCAAACCTCATTTTGATGAAGCATCACACACACACGCGCACCCAGATTAATCGTGGGGACATCTTTAAAAAACTTTGGGCAAAATAACATATTTGAAATTTATTGTGGGGGCAGTGGCCCCCATTGCAAATCTGCCACTGCGCGCACACAAAGTTCATCGATGTTTAGAGTTTTTTGTAAATAGTAGACGTTTACTCTTTTACAGGTTAGTTTCCCGATCAATAGCGAATGGAGATTTCCATACATTATAATTTTATCATCAAATTTTGACGTCAACAATAGTGAAGCCATGAACTTGTACGTTGTAAAGCACAAAAATGTGTATATTTAAGTATTATGGGATAATGTAATACATAATGAGATTGTTAAAAGAAGATGCTTATCAACTTTATCTTTTACGCGGGAGCTGTAAAAGCAAGTTCTTAAGACTGCAATGCAAAAGCTACAAACCCCAGAAATAAATCAATTTTAATGTATAAATGCATTAGGTGAGAGAAAAGAGAGATTCTATTGGAGGGGTTTGCAGAGAACCATTTTGGTTCCTTCTGTCACTTTTGGTAATTTTCTTTGCTTTTTCTGATTTTCTGTCACTCTCTTTTTCTTAATCCTCTTTCTTCTCAGTTCTTTCCATATCATTGGCCTCGCATTTGCTTTATGCTTTCATTGATTTCTTCAAGGAGGTTTCTCTAGCTCTTTAGCAAGAAAAGTAATTTTGAAAATCTTGTTTGTTAAAATAACTGGAAATTTTTTGTAAGACGTTACCAAGTTGGGAAGTACTTTTTTTGTTCTTGACTTGAATATGTCACAAAAAAAATAGTAGCATGGCCTTTTGCTTTTTTTCTTTTCTTTTCATTTTTTTTTTTACACTTTCTCTGTGCACATAAAAATTCGAGTAGGTTCAAGTAATGCTAGTCATGTGGGGTGTAGTAAACTCCTTTCTTTTTTTTATGATTATAATTACTTTTTCATAATTTTCAGTGGTAGTGTTGTGGGCTTTAATTTCTAGAGTGACAACATTAGTGTTAGAGAGCAAGAGAGAAAAGAAGCAGAAGACATGGCAGTAGGTGGAATAGCTGCACCACCACCAAAACAAGAGGAATTGGTACCACATCCAGTCAAAGATCAATTGCCTGGTGTTTCTTATTGCATTACCAGTCCGCCGCCATGGCGTGAGTACTTTTTTTCTTGCTTTTGCATGAAGAAATTGCTTATAATTGTTTTTCAATATTAAGTGCTTCCATGTGTGTAATTATAATAAAAACTGCCAACTTAAGAGACTTCAATATTTAGTTTATGCATGTTTATTTAGTGTGTTACTGAAATTATTTGGTGATCAAGTAAATTGTGACTGGTTTGTTCATCTTCTTTTATTTCCTTGGGTGAATTTTTCAAAGTAACCCACTTAAATTCCAGGCTAAAAATGTTGGCTTATAAACTTTTTTTTTTTTTTTAAATTTTTGCAGACCTTAGATCATTTTTCTAATTTATGCTTATTAAAAATTGTCTTCATGCAAAAGCAAGAAAAAAAGCACTTAAAATGGAAGCATTGCTTAAGAAGTTGGTAATTAGGGCTATTTTTCATTTGCTGTTTCCAACTCGTTGGTTCTTAAACAAATTGTTCAATTCATTAAGCCTAGGAAGTCTGTCCGGATAAATTATTCATCAATTTATAATTTCTGAAGCAAGAAATTAATTATTTTCTCGTTCCTTGTTAAGAAACTGGTTTTCTTTCTTGTCACGTATATATTCTCCTTTTGTGCTCATTTCGTTCAATCACATGAATCGTTTTTCGCGAAAGGTAATTCTAATGAGTTATATCTTAATAAACCTCTTGTCTAAATGTTTAACCTCTCGGTTGTTTCTCAATGCAGCCGAGGCCATACTACTCGGGTTCCAGCACTACCTTGTGATGCTCGGTGCAACAGTTCTCATACCCGCCTCCCTGGTTCCCCAAATGGGAGGAGGAAATGTAAGAACTCTATATAGGCTTATATTGCGAAGTTTCTTGATAATTCTTTTGTTTAGTAGTATTTCTGATAATTCATTTATTGAATAGGAAGAGAAGGCTAAGATGATTCAGACAATTCTCTTTGTTGCTGGTCTGAATACATTTGCTCAGACATTGTTTGGTACTAGATTACCTGCTGTGATTGGAGGATCCTTTACCTTTGTTCCCACAACAATTTCCATTGTCTTGGCTGGACGATATAATAGCATTGTCAATCCTGTTGAGGTGACTAATGGGTCATTACAGAGTACCGGACAGAATTGAACATTTGTTCCTTTGTCTAGTACTGTGCAGTTCACCGTACCAAACATGCAAACATAGTTTAAATTGTGAATTTGTTTATATTAATCCCCAGAATATTGTTTCTTGTGCAGAAATTTGAGAAGATAATTCGAGGAACTCAGGGAGCTCTTATTGTAGCTTCGACTCTTCAAATTGTTCTTGGCTTTAGTGGACTGTGGCGAAATGTGACCAGGTTCATGACTAATCTTCTCTTGTTAGGACAATATACACTTTTTAAAAAAAATGTGTAATTTTTCATCATGAGTCGACATTTTACTGATATACTGCCATATTCTCATTCGAACATCAGGCTCATGAGTCCACTTTCTACAGTTCCATTGGTAGCTCTTACAGGATTTGGATTATATGAATTTGGTTTTCCACTGGTAATCAGTTATGCGATTCTTTTCAAACACTAAAAATAATAGAAATTACCTTTTCTCAACATTGTTAGTATTATTGACTGCTTCATCCGGTCTTCAGCTTACAAAATGCGTCGAGATCGGACTCCCACAGCTTATTGTTCTTATAATCTTTTCACAGGTAGTTTTTCGATATCTTGTACTGAAATCTGATTTCAAATTGAACTCTACACTAAAAACAAATGTTCGATATTTTGAATTACACAAGAGATACATAGGAGATATTAGTTCAATAACCAGTTTATGAATGTGTTATGCAGTACTTACCCCATCTCATGAAAGGTGGAAGAAATGCCTTCGACCGGTTTGCTGTTTTATTCTCTGTGATCATTGTGTGGATTTATGCACACTTACTTACCGTTGGGGGAGCATACAATAACGCACCACCGAAGACTCAACTAAGCTGCAGAACAGACCGTGATGGAATTATAGGCGCTGCTCCATGGTAAGGCTGTCTTCTTCTACATTTCAAGGACGAAAAAATAAAGACCATAACTTTTGGCATCTTGTTTGTACTTTCGACTTAGAGAAGAATGCTAGCATTTTAAATATATCTGTGAATGGTAGCATAGGTTGTGTAGTGTATACCTAAGCATGGGACGACGTTGGAAGCATTTAACAGCTGGCTCACTAAGCTGGAATGTGCGGAATCTAATAATATTGCCACTCCACCGCAGATTGACCTAGGGTCCATGTGGGGGGGGGGGGTGTAGGTACCCATGCGTGGGTATTTTAGATATTTATTAGGTCATCCTAATGTTCCTAGTGTGTAAAGGACTCTTTGGAGGCCAGTTTTTTGAGTGTGTGAGAGGTGAGAAATCACAATATACTCTTCTTAGTTATAGCGAAAAATGGACATAAGACTATAAATTTCTTTGTGCAATTTTCTTTTCTATGCTTGAGTATGCATTAGGTCGTCCTGATGTTCCTAACATGTAAATGACTTTATGGAGGTCAATTTTTTAGTGTATGAGAATCGAGAAATCACAGTGTCCTCTTCATACCAGTGAAAAGTGGACGTAGTTCCTTACATTGAATGATCAGAACCACTATAAATTTTTGTATGCACTCTGCTTGTTTTCTGATTTTATTTATGATTGCTCTCAAAAGTATTGGATATTGCTTAATCTGTAACACACCATTCCATGACACCTCTTTTTGCAGGATAAGAGTTCCATATCCATTTCAATGGGGAGCTCCGACTTTCAATGCTGGGGAATCATTTGCCATGATGGCAGCTTCTTTTGTTGCTCTTGTCGAGGTGCATCATTCTTCACTTAAATTTATAAATCAAATCTTGAAATCTCATTAACTAATTCAGTTTTTTTTTTTTTTATTTCATTGTGTTGACAGTCAACTGGCGCTTTCATTGCCGTCTCAAGGTATGCCAGTGCAACTCCTATGCCAAATTCTGTTCTTAGCCGAGGAGTTGGTTGGCAGGTAAGAGACTTATTAGCCATTACATATCCAAAAATTAATTAAAACTGTATTTAGATTCACCGGGTTTAATTTAGTCTTGTTTTTCTTCGCCTAGGGTGTTGGCATATTGTTCTGTGGAATATTTGGAACTGGAATTGGATCTTCAGTGGCTGTGTAAGTTCATTTTCTAACTGGTTTGTTAGAATGCTCACAGTATTGGGCACAATCAAAAAAGACTTCACTCATTACTAGGAACTAAGGACTTATTTATTAGTAGATGATCCGATTCTCTCTGTAAACAGAGAAAATGCTGGTTTGCTGGCGCTAACACGTGTTGGAAGCCGGAGAGTAGTGCAAATCTCAGCCGGTTTCATGATATTTTTCTCGATACTAGGTAATTAAACTAATTACATGAAGTTTTATGTGATACATTCATTAATAACTATGTAGTTTCTTCTGTAGAATCATTGCAGATTTGGTTTGTTTAATACTTAACTTCGTCTTTCAGGCAAATTTGGAGCTGTCTTTGCTTCAATTCCATCCCCAATTGTTGCAGCTATGTATTGCCTATTCTTTGCGTATGTCGGTATGTAAAATCACATTATGTTGCAGCCTTCTACAATAATGAGCCAGTCCTGGAAGGACCAAGACGGAGCGTCCTCCTCCCCCCACCCCCTCCCCCCAAACACACATTCCCCTGGCCCTCCCACGTACTCTTCATCGAGCAAGTAGCACCTGGGGTCCTCGGTTACTACTTGTGACCTCTTGAGGTGCTCATAGGGTCCTGAGGAGTAGGGCAGTGAAGGCCTTTCAATATGGATAGAATTTACATTTAAAGCTTGTTTGGCTTGATTTTTGAAAAGCCAAAAGTGTTTTAGAGACTAAGAATCTTCTTTTTTGCTTGTTTGAATAATTTTCTGGAAGTTCTTTATCCTGTTTGAAGAGTTTCTGGAGAATCTCTTCTACCAGAACCAGAAGCACAAGCTTTCTCAAACAGACCCTTAATAAAAGAATGACTTTTCGAAAAGGTTTCCTTTCAAATACAATAGTTGATATATATATATGTACATGTACAGGTGTTGGAGGTCTTAGTTTCATCCAGTTCTGCAACTTGAACAGCTTTAGGACAAAGTTCATTTTAGCTTTCTCAATCTTCATGGGCTTCTCTATACCACAATATTTCAATGAGTACACCGCTGTGAACGGCTTCGGTCCTGTCCACACCGGCGCAAGATGGGTAAGCAGTGGTGCCAAAAACATAAACTCGTGATCTTTATCACTTCTGGTGCCATATCAATACAAGTTTGTTTTAACACACTATTCTAACACTTTTTTTTATCGTTCTTTTAGTTCAATGATATGATAAACGTCCCTTTTGCATCGGAGGCATTTGTTGCCGGAGTTTTGGCACTGTTTTTGGATGTCACAATGCCTCCAAAAGACAACGCAACCAGGAAGGACAGGGGCATGCTTTGGTGGGACAGATTCAGGTCATACCAAACTGACACAAGAAGTAAAGAATTCTATCAATTGCCATTCAATCTCAACAAGTTTTTCCCATCAGTGTAATTGAGGATATAGCATATAAAAGCACACCTCAATATGAGTTTTAATACAAAATTTCAAACTGTGTTTTCTCTTTCTCTAATTAGTTATAGTCAATATTAATGGATTGTTAATTACGGTTGAACTCAACAGTGTTGTTTGCCTGCCATGGAATGGGATGAAGGAAAATGATAATTTTTTATGCTGACATTTTGAAGGACTTTTTGTAAATAATCCATCTCTGTGACTCAAATTTGCAAAATGTCCAAAAAATCATAAAATGAAGAGGTTAGCCAAATTTCAAGTTGAAAATACGAAGTTCGACCCAAACTACACCTGGGGGGGGGGGGGGTGAATAAACGGACGACACAGTTTCTGTTTCTAACGCTCAAGACAAAACTTGGCGACAACCTAGTGAAATTTTGACGCGTTTTTTCATTCTTTTCCATTCTCGAACCCTAGACCTAATATAACTTATTTCTACTAATTGCACATTACTCCTTGACTTTTACCACATTAATTTTAGTCCCTTTTGTTCACATATTTGCCAATTACATCAAATACCTAAGAAGCTCCCCATTTGACGACCTGTGACAAAACTACAATATAAAGTCAAGGCAGTAGTGAAATAGAATTACAAACTAAAAAAAACTGACACAACCAATAACTGTCTTGATCGAATTCTGCTCTTCATTTATCAAAATCTGTTTCCTGAAATAGACAACTCAAATACCAATGTAAAATGTATGTAAAACAGTACTTAGTGTAAAAACAATTCAAGCAATTAAATCAAACAGAACTAAGTGTAAAAGTGATTTAAGCAGTTAGTAACTCATAATGCATCTTTTGTAGTTTCATATCATAAGCTAAATTAAGACATAATAACAATGCAACCCAACATACCAAAATGAAACATTGATATTAGTAAATATCAAAACTTGATCTAGCAATACTGAAATTATCACTTACCCAACATACCAAAACGAAGTATTGATATTACTAAACATCAAAAGTTAATCAAGCAATACTAAAATTATCATTTAATCAAAAGTTTTAGAAAAATACTACTACTCCCCCCTTTTTGTCACATAATGACAAGGGATAACGTAAAATAACATGCTTTGCCCTCCTTTTTCTAGTATTTTAACATTAACATATAATAACCCAAAAATACTATTGTTAACATGCAAAAGGATAAGCAACGAAAAATGAACCTTCCCACATACGTAGCGTAAGTTATCCTGGAGTAAATTGTATGAGTGACTCATATGTGTAAAGTGTCACTAATCTTTTGAAAATATGACTTCAGATCTTAATTTTGTGAGAAAGCACACGCTAAATACCACTGCCAATAAGTTTATTCACCTACTTATGAAAGTCAAACAATTTAAAACACATTAGAACTTATAACGGAAAGCTCATTATGAATGGAAGTACTTTTTCTCCCCCTGAGTATGAACAAAATGTTTTTATTTCACATCATTCAATAAATGAAGCTCACTATTATTTTTCGCATTTTTAGTGCAGGCTTTTCTTTATTAATCGATTAAAATAACCCCTATAGCGAGTTTTAGGTGGTTTAACCCAAGTCAGCTGACCATAGGCACCACGTTATGAGAAATACTGCAAACTTAATTGTTCGAGTCAAATATGCTCCAAAGAAAAACATAAGATATT
>CAIGRP010073504.1:0-14197 GCA_903798385.1 Fraxinus cuspidata | reverse complement strand
TGGTTTAATTTTTAGTTTATTTATGTTCCAATACTTCGTTTATTAAAGAATTCTACATTTTATTGTTCCGCAAAGAAATTGAAATCTTGGCAATACTCCAATTTTTTTTTTTTTTTTTTTTATTTTGGGGCGTTACAGGATGATCCCAAGGGTGAATTACTGTATAAGGTCTCTGGCCCAAGGTGTTCAACATGAGCCATCCTATTTTCTTCTCCTTGTAAGTAATCGGAAGAATGGCTTCAACTATTTAGCTTGTCATCCATATAATTGATGTGAAATTTATAAAATTTTAAAAACCCGAGCATCTACAAAGAGAGCTTGTATTTACCAAAAAAAAAAAATCATAGATAACTATGAGATTTATGATCTCTTTCTATTTTGTATGGTCATTGCTTATAATCTCTTTCTGAAAGATGAATTCTATCTGATTTATAGTGATTTTACCTATTGGGTATACAAGTCCTATTGTAATTTAACCAGCCTCGTGAAGTTATTATACATTTATAAAAATAAATATATGAAAATTACATAGATTAGAAACTTAAGATGTTTCGGAATAAAGTTACTATTTCAAATACTACTTCACCCAAAAAAAAAAAAAAATGAAACTTGTGTCGGACATGTGCATGAAAGTCAATACATAAATGTAAGTATTGAACAAGTTTCTGTTTCATTTTCTGATGAGTGCCAAATTGAACATAGAATATGGGACAGATCGACAATTTCCACCTTGTTCTGTTGGATATGTTTGTTACCTCATCACATCCCCATACTCGGTTAAAGCGAGACGGGGCGGGTCCCTGCCCCATTTATTTATTTATTTATTTTTTTTTAAAATTTTTTGCTTTTGTTTTTTTATGTCTTAGTTAGAAAGTATTATTACTTTTTTACCAATTTGTTAAAAATTTATTCTCTTTAAAAATATGATAAATCTATTATTTTTGTTTGATAAAAAAATTAAAATTTGAAATTAACTTTAAACGGGGCGAGTAGCAATATGGGGACTATGTTTCCCGTACTTGCTTCGGGGTGATGACCCTCGCCTCACCCTCGTCCTGTTTACTCGATTTGGCGGATAATCCCTGCACCATTTTGCTGGAATCACATTAAAATGTGTGTGTGTTTTTTTTTTTTTGCCATCCCTAACTTAATTTACAGTGACTTTACCTATTGTGTATACAAGTCTCTAATGTAATTTAACAACCAGCCTCGTGAAGTTATTATACAATTATAAAAAAAAAATGAAAATTACATAACTTAAATAGAAACATAAGATATTTCAGAATAAAAGTTACTGCTTTAAACACCACTTCACCCAAAATAAAAATTGAAAAAATGAAACTTGTGTCGGATATGTGTATGAAAGTCAATACATAAATGGAAGTATTGAACAAGTTTTTTGTTTCATTTTCTGATGAGTGCCAAATTGAACACACCATTTTATACTTTAAAAAAAAAAACACACATTTTTCCCATCCACAAATTTTTAAAAACAAAGACAATGTCAAAATTAATGGAAAGGAAGGAGATTACATTTAGCATTATTGAGTAATTAATGTTTTAAATTCAGATTTTAGAGTCGCTATCAACCATCTCTCAAATCATAGAAGTCTCTCAAATAATAGAAGTCTGATATTGATGATTGGATTTTCCTCCATTTGAAAGAATGTGAGATAACTTACATGGCACTGCTGGATACTACTGATACCCCTTGTGTAAATCATAGGAAATGAAGAGCAGGGAATTCTTTTTTTTTTTTTTCAGCTAATGAAAACTTCGGATAAGATGCCAGAGGAGGTAACACTTCCCAAAATAGAGAATCTTGCTTTTGATACTTCTGCTTTGTTGACTTGATATATTCTAAGTCAGGCAGCTTCATTTTCATTTGAGTAATGTTATTTATCATTATAATCATGAAATATTGATGATGTGGCAACCTATTATCTCTCACATTTCTCTTTCTCCCTTCTCCCCATCTCTCTCATAATAATTGAACTGTCAAATATCATGATTACACATAGACGTCACATCACCGATTTCCATCATCATAATGATAAATAACATTATTCTTTTCATTTACACTGAAAGTGTTAATTTCTAAGATATCTCAATTGGAAAGTAACACAATACTTAAAAATCTGATTTTCATATGTTAACAAAACAAATTTAATTCTCGTGATATGAAAGCAGTTCAAATAATTAAATATAAGAACATAGCCTCTTTTTCTTATGCAGTTTTGTGTCGTTTGAAAGCACTAACCACATCCAGAGGGGGATGGAGCCCAGAAACAAATTGGCTTATATAAAAATGGAAAAATTAGCCCAAATTCATGGTGAAAATGAAAAAGAATAAAAATTTAGTCCAATTCAAAAATTAATTTTAACCCAACTAACTTCATTTCCAACTCAAGCCCAATGTTCAATTTTTCAAATTTAGTTTAAGACTCTACAACAATTACGTATATTCATGATACAGAAATAACTCGTTACCAAATTAGATATTTTAGTTTACACCCATATATATAACTACGTTTAAAGAGTTCACTTATAATCAAATTAGTTTATTATATAACAAATAATTTTTATTGATTAAAGATAAATGACTTATTTGAACAGTATGAAATGCCACATGTTTGACTAAGCTTAAAAGTATTAAAGATAAATGACTTGTTTGAACAGTATGAAATGCCACATATTGACTAAGCTTAAAAGTAATAAAAAAATTTCTAATGTATTTTTTCATATAAATTGGTATATATTTGTTAGAACTTTGTCATGAGTATCCAAAAATATATTGTAATCCACATTATTATGAGTGTCATGAATTTAACATTTTAAAACTAAATCTCGTGTGATATATAACATCTTTTATGGTACAAATTCATTGGAAAAAAAATTCCAACTCACTCTAACATATCTTTCTGGCTCTGCCCCCGCCACATCCTTTTGAAATCCATCCCATTAGAAATGCTGTATGTATAATTTTTAGTCTGATGCAATAGAAAAATGCTTGGCTTTGTCTAGTCGACGTTTATTCTCTCATGTCAAGGGATTGTTGTGATTGTTGTCGTGATATGTGCAATTAATGTAGCTCTCTGTTTTTGGTTTTGAGACTTTTGAATGTGAATAAATGTGTGTAATGTAGTTTGTGACATTGATATGATTATGTTGTGAAATCTAATATGTTACACAGATAACAAGTTTTATGATAATAAAATGTGGTACACTTGATTTTTTAAATAGACATGGTCACATTTGATTTTGAAACGCGACATAGCATGATGTGTAATGGAACACGTAAAATGTAATATGTGACTTGATATGAGTACATAATATAATGTTACATTGAAAATCGGTACATTATGGCTACAACTGATTTTGTGGATTTTTAAGCAAAACTCTTAGCGGCTGAGCAGGATATGCCACCTGAAATGTGTCCTGCCGTGGTGGAAGAACTTCAAAGAAAGGTATTGATGGCAAAGTACACAGGCTACAGCAGGATGAAGCAGAGAAAAATCGACTGATATGGTGGGAGAAAGTAGCAAAACATCTTACCATTTTGATTATTTTTTAGACGACCTTGCCGTCAAACATCTTATTTGATTCAGAACTCAAATGGATTTGCTGAATCAATTTGGTAGAGAATAGAAGAGTCAGAGTGTATATATGTATCAATTTTGTCATCAAACTAGCCCACTAATCAGCTAAGAAGGCTCCTAGTCATCCCTGCTGTCACCCATCTACATTTTGATATATGTTTAGCACTTTTATTTACTTACCTCGCCAGTCCATGGAAAACTAACAAAATGGAGGACCGATTCCTTACTGATAAACTTAGACATCAACGACTACCAACTTTATGAGCATATTCAACAAAACTGACTAACGGGGCCAGCCCATGAAAATTGAGTATTAAATCTACACGAAAAAATTAATGACCGACCAAAACTGAGCATATTCATAAATTGAGTGCCTAACTGGTAAAAAATCTCAACTTCCTTTCTTTAATTCGGTCTGTCTGTTATTGTATCTGTATTAGGTGGCCAAATAGACGAGTGACCAAAACAGAGTTCAAGGTTCATGCCTTTTCAAAAGGAACAAATTCTAGTGCATAAAAGAAATGGAAAAAAGTTAGTGCAGGTTTGTTACATCGATTGAACAGACCAATTTTGATTTCATTCTCTTCTTCAATCCAACATACCAAACTCTGGAAATCAGCAATTTGAAACACAACTAAACTAGATGTATATCATCAATTTTGAAACACAACTAGCAAAGAGAAAATGTATATAAAATATATGGTTTTCAGAAATCTCTATTCTACATTCTGTGTTCACAGGATAGCACGAAAGTAGTTTACAACAGGAATACCTCTCGGCTCTCGCAAACTACAGCAGCAAGTGCAATTCTTCTCTTAACCCACTAGAACCTCTTTGAAAATCTTATTTTAGTAGAAAGTTACTCGGATGTAACGTTCAATTACCTCCACAAGATCAAAGAATTAGTGATGGTGTTTCATTCCTTTGCAGCCCCATCCTCAGGTGGGGCAGCATTTCCATCTATAAAGAGAGAAAAAGATAGGGTTAAACCTTTAAAAAAATTATGAAAATGAGTTATACAAAGCTTGGCATTTGTGAGAAAAAACAAGGGTTTCAATTCTAGGAGCATGTTCGGCTAATCTTAGAAAGCTTAATTGTAAGTAAATAAGAATCTTAAAAAGTTTAATAGTGAGTAAATAAACAAGTTTTAAAATACATAATGTCTTCGTTGGAGAAAGTTGGAAATAAGTCCTGTATTTTGACAGTAAGATAAGGAGAAGAAAGTAACTTTTTTTTTTTAAATCCAAACAAGTAAAATAATTAAACATCTACATATGGTAAGTCTGAAAATTTTAATAACAAACCACTTATACCTTCACCTTCTGCGGGAGCACACAGAGATTTGCGGTATCGTGTTTGCTGTTGCGTCGGCTAGAATATCAAATGCAAAAATGACAAATTCTCACATTAATTAGAGGCATAGAAAATATGTATGAACTTGTGTCAAGGTCAACACCTAATAAATGCTAAAAAGTCAGGTGAAAAGAGTAGAGTAACAATTACTACAACATATCGTATTAGAAATCTATTCTTCAAATGAATCATAAAGTGCAGAGGAGTGACAGAAACCTTAGGCAAATCTCGGTATTCTAGCCCACAACAACACCACTATAGGCTCAACAAGGGCCTGACTCTTAGATTTGCTATAAATTACCGTAACCCAGACGGATCATATGGTCAGTACACCTGCAAAGCATACTTGTGCATTTACTAAGATCTTACTCCATATCATTCAAATCTATAATTACCTTATACTTTCAAAAACTAAAGAAGAACTGGAAAGAGATTTAGAAGAATATTTTTTTAAAACGAACTGATATTTTATTTCTCTAAATTTGTTATGATCTTACAATGAAGGAAAGCTCTCCTTTTATAGAGGAAGAAGAGCCTAAAAGACAAACCAAGGCTTACATATTCTTGATAAGATAGACACGTGGCATGATCTTACAAATAATACAACTTTTTGACTTATCTTTCTAAAATAAAGATAATAATCACAAACAAACAACTTTAAGACTTTTGTTACCATAATGACACAAACAAACAAACAAACTATTTTAAAACTTTTATTACTGAACACATCTTTTAATAAAGCAAGATTCTTGTAATCATGTTGTCTGTTTTGTCATGGAGTGTCTAAATTCATTGAATCGTGTGGTTATAGTGGTAAACCATGTTGATTTAGCCATGGTGCATTTTCATCTCGAGTGTTTGGGATTTCATGTTCCTTTAGAAATTTTTTGAATTTTGGTTCATCATTTTCCCATGGATCTTGTGAATCTTGTAATTAACTTTCATCATAGTTGATTTGGGGAAATTTTCTTTGAATTGTCTGTGGAATCATTTCTATATTATCTCTTGATTTTTTCTTCTTGGATTCCTGTTGTGTGCTTGATTCTGCCTTTTCTTTTCCTCTCTTTTTCCAATGATTTTTGATGTTGGAACCCCCAAGTGTCTGCTTTTATCTCATTTACAATTTTTTCAATTTCTTTTTAAGAAATTATTTTTCTTTTTCCACACCACGATGTAAAGTGTCCAAAAGCAGTTCTGCAATTTTCATCTGTTTTTCCTTAGCTGGATTCCTTCTGGAGTTCTTTCTGAATATCTTGATGTTTCTCCAAGACTTTGCGTTGGCTTTCCAAGATACAGTTGTCCCCATTAATAATCAAATGCATAGTCGTATTGTGGGTCACTTATGGTATAAAATCTTTAAAGGCGCGCATCGTAATAAATTTGAATATCTTTTACAATCCTTCGAATATATTCAACTGGTAAAGCTTCACATGGTGCATCATTTTCATAAGCTGGCCAAATTTGTGGTGGAATCGTTTAATTGATTTCAGCCATTTTCCTTTGGAATTCTCGGAACTCTAGTGAATTTCTTTCCCAATTTTGATGCATGTTGAAAGGTTGAACAGCATACTCCTTAATATGAGAAAAATGAGTATATATTCCTGTTTCAGTAAAATATCTCTGTCTTTGAAAAATTAAGATCACATAAACATTATTTTGAAAGTTTTGAAATATTTAAATTTCAAAGAGAATGCTTGAAACATTTTTATCCAATGAGAAATTGAATAGAACCATTCAAAAAACTTTTTTGCAAAATGATCAATTGTTCTGAATGGAAAGTCTAGGTTCATTTGAGAAAATGAATCAAGTGCATCAGAAATATTAAAAGAAATTCCAAGAAATTCCAATTTGTCAAAGCTCCAAAAGATACCATAGAAAACAAAGAGTTTTTTTTTTTTTTTTTTAAATCTTAGTGCAGTGTGGTTTGGATCAAAACGGAAAAGTGTGAAAAAAGGAAAGTCTGGATGAACTCCAAGACCACCGAGTGTTTCAATTCCAGTTTTTCTAATGACAGTGGATTGATATTTGAGCATGAGATCTCTGGATCTAGATTAATGAGGAAAAGGATTTAAAGACTTTGAACTTATCATGGATTTGATTAAAGGAGGTATGATTGGAAGGATTTTTGGTCTGGAAAGGAGATTTGGAATGAGATTATGTTTTCCTTTGATATGTTTGACATCAAAGTCAAAATTTGAAAACCATTTTCTGCCCATCTGAGAAGTTGTGAATTTGGAATCTATTTTCTCTTAAAAGAGAGCATTTTTGGAAAAGCTGACATGTCCATTTCTACCAAGAATTTATGTCCAATGAGATGGAACTGGAATTTTCAAATTCCTCGTTTTACTGCAAGAATTTCTTTAAAGGTAGAATGATAGTGCTTTTCTAATTCTGTAAATGAAGGATTCTGTAAATTAGAATTTCTAATTTCTTTAAATACTTTTCTCACCCTTTTCTTCAACTAAAAGTGCTGCCAAAAAATAATCACTTGCATCTGTTTGAAGGATGCGTTTTCCATCCGTAGAAATTTGCAAAGTTGGAAGATCATTCACTTCGTGCTTGATTATTTAAACTGCTTCAGTTTGGGCAAATGACCAGGGGAGTGGATTTTGTTTTAACATGAGCTGCAACGGTCTTATGGTTGTTGAAAGATGATCAATAAAATCTGTCATGTAATTAACAACTCCAAGAAATTGTTGAACTTCCTTCTTTGTCAAATTTTCATCCGGGAATTTAAAAGGCTCTTAACCAATGTGTATATCTTTAAGATAACCATACTCTAGGAAGATGAGAAGGTAGATCTAGTGTAACAAATTGTTTCTCTGTAGCGAGCAAAAGATGTTGATCAAACTATGTAGCTTGAACAAATTCTTTGGCCTGCGATTTTTTAGGAGAAATAAGACTACGAACAGATTTAGAAATAGACTGACGAGGTTTAGTATATGTGAGATATAGATTTAAAAGAGGGAGATCTGTGAAAGGTACTTTATCAGACTCAATGAGATATGATATCTCAAATAGATATTCCATTTTAGACGCACCAGATTTTCTAAGGGAAGAAGAAGATATTGAAGAGGATTTAGGAAAAAGGAAAAGGATTAGAGTTTTCTGAAGAAGACATGGTTAAACAGTGTTCTTCCTTAATTTTCTCCAGTATTCAATAACATAAATTATCTTGATATGGAGTATGATATGGAGTAAGATAAAAACATGGCTCTAATACCAAGTGTAGAGGAGTGACAGAAATCTATAGCAAATCTCGGTATTCTAGCCAACAACAATGCCACTATAGGCTCAACGAGGGCTGACACTTGGATTTGCTATAAATTACTGTAACCCATAACGGATCATATGGTCAGTATAACACTTTATGATGCACAGATTCACCATGAAGGTGCAACTGCAGAGCATACTAGTGCTTCTACTCAGATCTTACTCCATATCATTCAAATCCGATTCCACCACAAATTTGGCCAGCTTATGAAGATGACACACCATGGGAAGCTTTACCAGTTGAATATACTCAATGGATTGCAAAAGACATTCAGATTTATCAAGATGCACATCTTCAAAGATTTTATATAGTAAGTGATAAGTGACCCACAGTACGACTATGCATTTGATTATCAACGGGGACAACTGTATTTTGGAAGGCCACACAAAGTCTTGGAGAAACATCAAGATATTCAGAAAGAACTCCAGAAGGAATCCAGTTAAGGAAAAAACAAATAAAAATTGCAAAACTTTTGGATACTTTACGTCGTAGTGTGGAAAAAGAAACAGAATTTCTTGAAAATGAAATTGAAAAAAATTGTAAATGAGATAAAAGTAGACACTTGGGGGTTCCAACGTCAAAAATCATTGGAAAAAGAGAAAGAAAAAGAAAAAGCAGAATCAAGCACACAACAGGAATCCAAGAAGAAAAAATCAAGAGATAACATAGAAATGATTCCATACACAATTCAAAGAAAATTTCCCCAAATCAACTATGATGTCTATTACAATATTCACAAGATCCATGGGAAAATGATGAACCAAAATTCTAAAAAATTCTAAAAGAACATGAAATCTCAAACACTCAAGATGAACATGCACCTTGGCTAAATCAACATGGTTCACCACTTCAACCAGACGATTCAATGAATTTAGACACACCATGACAAAATAGGCAACATGAATACAGGAATCTTGCTTTATTAAAAGATGTGTTCCATAATAAAAATCTTAAAATAGTTTGTTTGTTTGTGTCATTATTGTAACAAAAGTCTTAAAGCTGTTTGTTTGTTTGTGATTATTATCTTTCTTTTAGAAAGATAAGTCAAACAGTTGTATTATATGTGTAAGATCATGCCACGTGTCTATCTTATCAAGAATATGCAAGTCTTAGTTTTTTGTCTTTTAGGGTCTTTTTCCTCTATAAAAGGAGAGTTTTCCTTCATTGTAAGATTATCGAAAATTTAGAGAAATAAAATATCAGTGTGTTCTTAAAAAATATTCTTCTAAATCTCTTTCTAGTTCTTTTTTAGTTTTTGAAAGTATAAGGTAATTATATATTTGAATGATACGAAATAAGATCTGAGAAGAAACACAAGTATGATCTGTAGTTGCACCTTCATAGTGAACCTCTGCATCAGAAAGTGTTATACTGACCATATAATCCATCAAGGGTTACAGTAATTTATAGCAAATCCAAGAGTCATGCCCTTGTTGAGCCTATAGTGGCGTTGTTGTGGGCTAGAATACCGAGATTTGCTATAGGTTTCTGTCACTCCTCTGCACTTGAAGCATATCATTTTTGTTTTTATCTTAGCTAATGAGGATTTTAACACATGCAAAATGATCCTTTTAACAGAGAAAATAAAGCCCCAAGTCAAACTTGAATCAAGAAAATTTGCACTCACAAGTGTAAGCAACCGGGGAGCTCAAAATTAGATCTAACAGTAACCACTCATGCCCTTGAAACTTGAAAACTAATAATGCTACGTTGAGATTGAACTTGTAAATGAATCATAACCTCTCCTGAATTTAGCTATAATATTTTACACTTTCTATCAAGCTTGTGAAGATTGACCTTATTTGTTAGCTATACAAGGCCATCGTGCCTAATTCACCAATCAGGTTCCAAGTGGTTTCTATTTTTTCAAAGGGCTATTGCTTCCAAGTTCCAGGAAAAATTGAAGAATTTCTAGGGAATCCTATATCAAGAATTGGCTGCTGACAATAGGTTTTGAGAATCTCAGCAACAATGTACTTCATTTTTACTCTGCTTCTCCAAGGAGGATAGTAGCATCATGCCTCTACATTTCTTATCTAATGGACGATTTGAAATCCTGGGAATAAAGCTTTAAATGCAGTGCAAATATCATATAAATGAGTCACTTTATGGATAAAATATTAAATTCAGTTTAATTATTTACTCTCTCTAAAATTGAACATAATGCAAAAACATAGAATGTACACACTCATGCATACCAGTATTTTCATTTCTTGCATCTGAATAATAATGCTTTCTCTGTCAGTTGAAAACTGTCCTTATTATTTTGAGATTTATCAAATGGATGGCCACTTGCCAAAATAAATTCATTCTTCCCAAACTACCAGCGATCCCCATTTCTTTGTTATAATTATCCTTATAACTTCTTGCTTGATTTTTACAGCGCAAGCAGGCCATTTATGACAGCAAGACTCTAGAAGCTTGTGCAAACAGTTCCCACTTTCAACCCTTTCTGAAAACTTGTCCATGGTAAATGGCCTGGGTGGGATGAGGGGTGGTCAACTCAATCTGATACTGGAGGCATTAAGGGCAAGTCACTATAACGTTCATTCATCTCAAGATTCATATTAAAATATGCAACTTAGATCTTGCTACAACCATATTAGCTCTTCGAGTAATCTTGTGTATGCATTATACTTGTCTGTTATTTTCCACAGTCCAGAGGTTTCAAACAAGACTGGTGATCGAACACACCACTACATGAAATATTTGAGCTGATACATTGTGAATCCAATATAATAACTTCATAGATTCGCTAACTTTTATGTACAGTAAATAATAAATGGTAACTCTACATTAGTACACGAACCCCTCCTATAAGTTGGTCACGAAAGAAAAAAAAATTGCGTTTACCTGTAACTTTGGCCGCAGAGCCTCAAGTGGTCCTTTCGGTTTCTCTACGCCTTGCTGCGATCATATAACAGAATATTAGGCATGATTTATAAATACTACTATAAACTTACAGGATACACAAAAAGCACAAGGTTTAAATGAGTACTTTTCCCAGGGCCCAATCAGCAGAATCAAAATAGGCTCTTTCATGATCCTGACATCAAATGTAGAGAGGTTTGAGAAAGGATCCTTCAAGTTTTCCTTCAAGTTTTCTAAACAGGCACTACTTAACAAAAATATACAAGAAAGGTACGAGAATACCTTTGAAATTAGTGGTGGTTTCTTCGGCATTATTCCTCCATATTTCTTCTTAACAGCTTGCTCCTGTAAGAAAGAAAAAACATGTCATATATGCAGTGGCACTTATGACTAGAAAAATATAACCAAAGAAAAGAACGGATTTGAACACAACTTCCTGTTGAGTTGATGGCATTGGCTTGTTAGAGTCCTCAATAAAATCTTCTGTTTGCGCATTGACTTCCTCGGTGCCTGACATTTTCCTAGGACCAACCTTATCAACAAAACCTGCACGTGACCTTTAAAATCACTATTCAATGAAGGATGGAAAGAAATAACATCTGACTACTTTAGCAAGATAAAAATTAACATGGACAAATTGTTTCAAATCCATAGCCAAGTCCAACAGCATTAATTAGAGCATTATATGCATTCCCAAAATGAAAATTCTAGAGTAAATAATAAAAAACTTGCCCGCAGAATTAACCCACATATTGTAAAACCCAACTTCAAAATTTCAACTAAGTATCCAACAACTAGTATATTGTTACGGATCATGGGAGAACAATACCCCATGAGCAAGCCATCCAGGTTGGAGAGCCCAACGCCATATAAACACACATTTATAAGTAATGTAACATTACCATGACATGTATAAGATCAATTCATAAATTTAAATATTTCTGTCATTTCTTTCACAAAATTCTTGATGACCCAGATCCTAAAATATCAAAATAAAACTATCACAACAATCTGAAAGCCGTTTCAAAGAATCTAGATTGTTTAAGCGACTTGAAGAATATGTTATTTGCCCTCTCGTTCGACCCCAACAGATATAAACAAACAAATAATAGGAATTTTAATCTCGTAAAAACAACATATATACATACAAACATGCAGAAGCACCATTAATCTAATCGATGAGCAGATAAGGATCTCAGAATTCTAACAGATAAAATACAAATCGAACCATAAAAAAATAGGGATAGATGAAATTAACTGAGCTGAAGAATTAAACTCTGCGTATACTGTAGATCCACTGTGTGTTGTGCGAGCGTTCACATGCGAGAGACAGAGAGAGCGAGAGAGAGAGAGAGAGATTTGTTGAACAGTATGGACGGAAGATGTAAGCTAATTAAATGGTAGAAAATAGAGAGACAACTGCACTAATTGTCCCCAACTATGGATGCTGAGACGATGTCGTCCTCATTACAAAACTCTTAGTTGTCCAGGACCCAAGGTGCACCTAAACCAATCGAGTTTCACTATTATTGTGGAAAATGTCATTACCTTTCATTTTTTGACATTTTCATTCTTATTTTTTCATTTCATTGTGCAAAAGTCCATTTTTATCCATTTTTTCAATTGAAAGCTGTGAAATGACTAATATACATTTATATTTAAATAAAAAAGAAAGAACTAATTGTAATTATAGTTCCAATTTTTTTAAAAAGTATAAACGAGTCGTGAATAAATTATTAAGATGGTAAATAACACATAATATCCCAACATTTTACTATTATTGTGAAAAATACTCATACATTTTTCTTTTCGTTTTTTTCATTTTACCCTTAATTACACTTCTAATTAAGCAAACCATCATTTTTGTTAATTTTCATCAAATTTGTCATTTTAAAAGTTGTGAAATGATGAATATATCATCGTATTTAAATAAAAAAGGAAAATAAAGAAAATAGTTTTTTTTATTTCTAGTTTTTTAATAATTTATTTCGGATTCGTTTGGATTTTTTATAAATAAAAATTAATTTCTATTTTTTTCATAATTTATTTGGGACTCGTTTGCACTTTATTTTTTAAAAAAAAATAGACTAACAATTAGTTCTTTGTTTCTTTATTTAAATAGGAAGGTATATTTGTCATTTCATAGCTTTTTATTGAGAAATTGAATAAAAATTGATAGAAATGATGATTTGTCCAATAAAATGTGTAATTAGGGGTGGAAATGCCAAAAAAAATTAAAGGTGTGGACTTTTTCATTAAAAGATATGGACATTATGTGCTAATTACCCTTTTAATAATTTATTTGAGATTTGTTTGCACTTTTTTTAAAAAACAATCTGGGATTGTAATTGCAATTAATTTTTTATTTAAACCATTTTACAACTTTTAATTAAAAAATGGATAAAAATGACATTTGCGCAATGAAATATGAAAATATGGATGAAAATGCCAAAAAATAAAAGGTAATGACGTTTTTCACAATAATAGTGAAATGTAATGACATTATATGCTAATTACCCTTAAAAAACTTATTTCAATTTTTTTTTTTCGAATCGGAGGTCATCTCCAACCTAGGCATAATTTTTCTGGTTAAGGCATGACTCTAACCAATACAAGATATATCCTATAACAACAACGATCATACTCATATGTTCATTCTAACACGAAAGAACCAAACTGAATAGGCTTGACTTGCTGTCTTGTTACACAAATGAAGGGACATGTACGAGTGCATGTTTGGCAAAAGTTTCTCAAACATAAATTATTAACATTCATGACTCACAAGTACTTACAAACGATAAAATAAATATCTCAAATTAGGAAATTTGTTAGGTTTTAGGCTCCGCGGAAAAAAAATCCCTGTCTAGCCCTCCAGCCCAAACCCAATACCAAATCAGCAAAACCCAAAAACAGAATAGAGTGTGTTTGAGCCACATTATTTTGGAAGAATATATTTTGAAATAGTAAATTGATGAAGAATGTGTGGTTGAAAAAGAAGGAAAAATTATTGATGTGATGAAAAATATTATTTTATTGAAGAATGTGTGGTTGAAAATGAGTAGAAGAATGAGAATTAAAATTTTAATGTGTACCAAACAGA
>CAIGRP010073499.1:0-13077 GCA_903798385.1 Fraxinus cuspidata | reverse complement strand
CTCATATTTTTAGCCTCAAAAATACTGCCTCGAGGTATACTACATGCGCCTCACAGTGAGGCGCGCCCTCACTACCGCCTTTTTAAACCATGAATCCGCCAAATCAAATTGAAATCATAGTTTTCAAACCGTTGGTTTGGGTTCACTTGGTTTAGGTTTCGACCGTTTCAAAATTGAACCAAAGTTTGGAAATATTTTAGTTTAGGTTTTGATTGTTAAAAATCAGTAACATTCCATCCGAGCCATTCACCCAATTTAATAAAAAAAAAAATACTTGTTTTACCCAAAATATACTATTTATTTGTTCAAATTATACTTCAAAAAATTTAGTAATTTACTTGTTTTACTGAAAATATTGTGGACGTTTTCCAGTGATATGTTCTCATGTAACTTCCTAGCCACATTTCCATGCTTTAATTGATTTGCAAATCGCTATTTCAGTTTCATTTGGAAATCTTGCATACTTCACTAAATTGAGGGGTTTTTTTGGGTTAAATAAAGATTAATGCTTGTGATGTGGTCCTAAGAAGATATCACCACTTCTTTCTTTTTCTTAATGGTTTGTGATGTGTGAGGTATCGGAATATGTTGATTATTTGATCTGGTATTGCAAAGTTGGAAGATGGTTATGCTGCATGCTTCTTCAAAAAGCTGATTGTGATTAGGATTTTCTAGAGTGGGTGCATTTAATTTTTGTCAAGAAGCCAATTGGAGTTGGTTTCAGTTAACGTAGGGAAGTTATGTGGAAATTAATTGCTTTACTTCATTTGGATGATTTGGATAGGAAGAAATTGTAGAATTTGTAAGGAAATGAGCAAATAGGCTTCTATTAATGGGAGAGGGAAAAATAAATAGAATTTCAATGGGTTTCTAATGATAAGGAGCTCCAAGGGTTGCTTCATCAATCGTTCTTCTGTGGAGAGTCTGTTGTATATTTTTTTAATCTTATTGTTAGAGGATATCTCGTCCTCTTGACGGATGTTATTCTGCATTTTAATTAGTAATACATAAATTATTATTGCTAAAAAAAATACAGACAGGGTTGGCATTTCATCATTAAATTGCATTTGAAGCAATAGCTCTAGTTCTTACTTGGATCAACTCTGCACGTATATTATCTTCTCATATCTCATTTTTTCTTGTTTGCTTATGCTGATGTTTGTTACATATAAATGCTTGGCCATGTTACTTTCTTTTTCTTCTCTCCATTGTTGCTCCGTCTTTGCCTATCCATACTTAGAACTTCATAGTTTTTGGCTCGTATGAGAATTAGCTCATTTAAGTATCTTTCCTTTGTGAACATCAATTGACTACTTGGTTGTATTTTATTTGCAGTTTCTGTTATTTATTGAGGCTACCATATGTATCGTGTTTCTTTTTCTTTCCTTTGATAAGTACTTATTTTCAGTGTCTAGACATTGAACCTGATGAACATCTTTGCTAAAGCTCCGGTGGTCTATAAGAATGTATTTTTTGCCTTGAGTGCCTTTATCGTTAGAAACTCACATTAGAACTTCGTATCGGCTTTGTGATCAATTGGAATATTTCCTGCTACATTGATGAGACTTGAGAATCAAATGCTTTACAGCATTTGTTGCATATAGTTCTGCTGCCCCTTTCACTTTTCCATTGGTTAATAAAATGCTCTTGATAAACTGAATTCCAAATATACCATTTTTTAACGTACATCGAACGAGACAAATGAATAGTTATATTGAGACTCACATTCTTAATTCTCGTGTAATTCTTCGTCCCAACTTAAATGAGGACCTTCAAAACCAGAAGGGGATACTGTGTGGTGGTGCACATCAACTTTACACGATCAGCTCATGAACTTTTTCATAAAGGGATGAGAACTTTTAGTGTTTTGACACAATTTGAAAAGCATTCTCAATACATTTTGATCTACAGTTTCTTATATAATTTGGCAACAAAAGAATATAGAAGGAAAATCAATTATGAGTTAAAGAGTTTTATTTTGGAGTTGTGTGCAGTTCTATTAATACCCACATAAAGGTAGGTCGCTTGACTCTAAATTGTGAAGAAAAGAAGTCGATAGCTAATTTGACACAAAATTTATTGTATTTAGGCTAGTTAATTGTAACTCCTAGGGCCTAATCCATAGGCAGAAATCATTAAGCTAAATCTAGATATGTCCAATAATTGTATAGTATTATATTTTTACCTTAATGATTAATCCACTACATTATAGTTGGGAATCTTTGAAAGATAAAGACAGGATTGGCTGATTGATATATCAAGAGCCAAAAGATGAGCCAATCCCGTCCCGTGAATTCAGCTACTTTCTGATTTAAAAAGCAACAATGATTGGCCACCAATCATCCCACTTCTGAATTGATGGAATCTCGTCATGTGTTCGTCTGGATTTCTTGGATTCTTTACTATGGTGAAGAACAACATTCAATGGCCAACAATTGTTCGTATAAATGCCTAATTATTAAAGAATATAGCATACTTGAGTCCAATCCCATCTTTGAAGTCAATGAATTCTGGCTAGTTTCAAATATTGCGTGCTTCCATCTAGATAAAGAACTGACAGTTGCGGCCAGTTTGCGTCTAGACAGTGAGAGGCTGAGTTTAGCAAAGAAAAGGCGCTTCAATACCAAAAGGAACACATTCGAAGGACGAAGAGCAGCAAGCTGGCTCCAACTCGAGCTTCAGATTGAAGTTGTAGATTGTTGAAACTAGACCTTGTTGATGGCGACTCAAGAGATGGAAAACGGAAGAGAATTATAATTTATCAATGGATTGCTCAAAAAAAATGTGTTACACAAGTAAAATGGACTTTTTTATGTAAAACTTTATCTTCAATGCAAATTGACGAAGACTGTGTCAAGCTTCTGCTGTAAAGAAGAAAATAGAATGACTACATAGTATTGCGTAATTAACTAGAAATTGTAAATGTCAAGGCTATTAGCTGTAATTGTAGAAAAGTGATGAAATTGACATAATTTTTTTTAATTTTAAAATTTTTGCTTATTTTCTTGGTCCACATATAAGTGGAGTGACATGTATACGGCGGACGCCCTTTCCCTGCACGCTCCTAAAACAACTTATGTCATGTTCCCTTTGTTTTATTTCACTTTTTAGATATAAAATTTAAGGTCAATTATTCAATCAAAATTTGAATAAGAACTCTAAGAACTAGCATTGACAAGAAGAATCGTCGGAGATCTTGCAAAGTCATTGTAATATTATGATGAAAAAGGGATTCTCGCTCGAGAATTAGATTACACAAATATGTTTGACACGTTAAAATAAACGAGATTGGAAAAATATACATAATAATAAATCAACATAGACGAGCTTTGAAATCCTAAGAAGAAAACTATGACTTCGTTTTTTAATACAAATTATTGCCAACTGAAAAGTAACAAATGTGTGACTGTTGAAAGGCATGCATATAACAAATGTGTGACTGTTGAAAGGCATGCATAGTACATGAGGATTCTGAGCGTCTTCGCTTTATTCTTTATCGAAGTTAAGTAGATTTTGGCATGACACTTCTCAATGTCTTCTCTTCTTCAGAGGCTGACTAGGTTACATGTTAGCTGTCTTATAATTATTCAAGTAATCTCTGTCTCTAGGCAAGAACCACGCACCTTTTCTTCGTAGGAAAACATTTATCTGGTCTTATGAGTAGTATAGTGTGGTACACCCCCACCCCCCGGCGCCTTTCGACCCGTTTGGCCTCTCTCTGCAGGCTCATCTACGGATAGTAGTTCCTTTTTTTTTCAGCAACTCTTGATCCCTGACCCTGAGGAAGACGCGTAATGCCAAATAGACGTACTTCTTGCATTGACGATTTACCATTATATATCAATATGTACTTTCTTTTTCTTATTATTATTACTTTCAACAACAAAGATTTTAGACAATTCATATGGTACTTTAAGGACATGCTTCAATACCCTCATCTTCCTTGCTCTAAAATATAATTGAAAATTTTCCAACTTGGCTATGGTAGTTTAGGACCACCAAATTAACCTATTTGAATATATAACGACTGCTTTGATCAAATTGCAATAGTCAATAATGGGAGGATGCCCACATCAAATAAGATAATATTACTGCAATTACTCATGACTTACCTATATATATTTATATATAAGTCAATTTATTGCATCCAAATCTTTAGTTTGAAAATAAATTATCAGTTTCTTCATCAAGAAAAAGAGAACAGGCAAGGTTAACGACTTAATCTTCCTATATTATCTTTATATTAACAACTCATACAGTATCTAGTCAATATTGTAACCACGCTTTTGGCCATGTCAGTTTTCGTTTGCTATGTTATATTAGATTGCAACGAACAATAATATTCAATTTTTGCATCCATATTTTAATTTCGGCCTCTTTCTATTTGACTAGCAATGCCTTTCCAAATTATGTTATTGTCTTGCTCTCTAGACGTAATCAAAGATGGATCTATCATCATTTACTTTACACCTCTAGTATAACATTTATAGAAAAATAAATAATCCTACATGATGCCACTCTCTCGAAAAAAGATTTAAAAAAAATGTCTTATCAAAAAGGAAATTCACAAAAGGTCTCGAAATGTAAGGTTGCAATTTTCACAAGGCAACATCAATTTAATTGATTTTGTTTATATGTTTTATTCCTCATTAGGTTTAATTTCATTTAAGCTGCATGAAAGTATATAGTGTTGAATGTCAATTCCTACAAAATAGAATATCAACTAATTAATGTTCTCAATCTTACATTTTATTAATGATCATTTATCACCTCACATGTCTTAGAATATATTAAATGATAAGATATATGATATGAAATCTTAGAATTTCATTTGACATTTATCACCTCACATGTCTTGTCAACGCGAAGATAACATAATGAGTCTAAAAATAAAGTAGGACGTGCAAAATATTTATTCGTATCATATCCGATCCAATCAAGTCACAATTGATAATCTATTATTATTTTTTAGAACAAAGCATTTCCCTATATATGTTTTGAAATATGAAAATCGTGCCATGAATGAAATGCAATATACAATCAGAATATATTTGTTACATCTCAACTCATTAATTACTTTCTTTTTGGGGTTAGAAGTAGGGTGGGTGTGGTAAAGGTTATACATGAACTTGTCACACAATGTATTCAAGGCATTTCCCTCTCTTAGACGAAGTGAAATTATCAACCTACTTAACATGTGGACAATTTATTTAAACAAGCAGAGGCATTATTTGAAATTAGTCTTTTCCTAATGTGATAGTATGTTGAATCATTTGATTTAAAAGTTTAAACTACTTAAAATATTTATATATGTATACCATTTAAATACTAACATTGACGTTTATAAACTTGAAATTATTGAATTTTTTTTTTCCTTTGATGCTTATCGAACCGTCTTTTGTTATAATTCGAACTATTTATAGGGAAAAAAATTCTTATACTTTATATCCAGCTTTGTGTCCTTGTCTCGCCTTGTCGATAGATAGGTTGACATAATGTCGCATCGCATTTTATCATTGGACTGTTTTAAACACGGTCATCTTTTTCATTCAATTATTTTTCATCAATCTACACATATGTCAAGAAGGATGTCAAGAATCCTTGGCAAAGTAGAATAATTCATTTTTCTTAGAAGGGGAATAATTAAAGGAAGTCAAAAATCCTCTCTTAACAGTGATTCTTACTATGCTTTTAGAAAAAATTAAATTTAAAAAAAAAATCGAAAAAAAAAAATCCTAATAATAAAGGAAAGCTTATAAATAGAGGTACAAGAAACGGAGGTGGCAGAGGTGGCGAAGGTAAGACAGTAAGCAAACGAGTTTGAGCTCAACAATTCTTCCATTACTATAACCCCACAAAAAAGTTAAATGGGTATTGAATTTAAGTCCCAAAACAAGAATCAAAATGACAGTATTACCGGTGCAGCTGCACCAGTGATTCTGGGACTCCAACCATCGGCCCTTGTGGACCATGTGGCAAGAGTTGATTGGTCCCTCCTCTCCCGAATTCCCGGCGAGGCCGGTGGTTCTTTTCCTGTATTCTCTCATCCTTCCCCCACCCTTCTGTGTTTGTGTGTGATGCTAATTATTGAAATCGTTAGAAATTGATTAATGCCCACTGATAGCTTAGAAGCAAATTCTTGATAGATTATTTTAGTCTTTTGCCGGATTTTATGCTCAAATTAAGAGAAGTTTGAATCTTTAACATTGTTGTGTGTTAGTGTGATCTTAGAAATTGTGTTCTGTGCACAAGATCCACTCTGGCACATTAAGGTGAAAAGAGAAAATTGCTTTCTTGAAACTTTTTAAAATTCTTGGATCTGGGTGATCGATCGTCAGTGATAAGCTATTTGCGCAGTTCAAAAGTATTTTATGATTTCTTCTTTTTTCCTCAAAATAATCAATTACGGTTAACTGCATTCAGTTTTAGATTTCCTTAGTCTCGAATCTCGACTTATGTCTTCTGGGTGGAGGTTTTGTAATTTAGATAGGCGGCCCTATTCTATTTGATAAATATCTAGAGAGATTAACAAGTGCTAGATGATGCCAATTTATCAGATGGCTTGATTTGTTAATTCTACTGGACATTCCATTTGTGTGATAATGCTTCTTCAATTAGAATTTCTTTGTTTAACCTGGAAGAATGCTGATCTGGTAAATGATCTTTTTATTGTTCCCGATAATTTTTTTTAATATAAGATCATACTTCTGGTTTTCCTTAGGTTGCAGCCGAAGATCTGAAGTTCATCTTGGATGAGGTTAATGCACATATTGTCGCTTCTCCCGAAACTGTCTCTCCTTTGAAAACCATTGCAGGGGGAAGCGTCGCTAATACTATTAGAGGCCTGGCTTCTGGCTTTGGTGTCACCTGTGGTATAATTGGGGCCTGTGGGGACGATGAACAAGGCAGCTTGTTCTTAGATAACATGAACTTTTACAATGTCGATATAGCGAGATTAAGGTTGAAGAACGGTCCCACTGCACAAGTGAGCATTGCACTGCTTCTAAATTTGCAGCTCTTTTTAAAAAATTATTAAATAGAAACTTTCATATCCAGAAACCTGATATATTGATTGCATGGACAGTGCGTTTGCTTAGTTGATGAATTGGGTAATCGCACAATGCGGCCATGTCTCTCTGATGCCACGAAAGTTGAGGTGAGTGCCGCTTAATTCCAGACTACTAGTATAAAATAACTACTGCTTTTCAAGGATATCTTCACCAAGCTGGTATGGACCTGTACATGTATCTTATTCCTATCCTTTGACAGGCTGGTGAATTCAAAAGAGAGGATTTCAAAGGATCTAAGGTGAGCCATCTCTAACACGTGGCAGTGAAAGGATGAATATTTTCATTACTTGCTAATCTAAGTTGTCTAGTACTTTTCTAATGTTTGAACTAATTATTTTCTCAATTAACATCGTATTTGCTTTGTAAAATATTAATAAGGTGCAGACGTATGGGCTGTATCAAGTTGCATAACTTTTCCGGTTTTTAATTTTCTGGCAATAACTTATTAACATCACACATTTGCCTTTTGTGTACAGTGGCTAGTACTAAGATATGCAGTTTTAAACTTGGACGTAATTCACGCGGCTATTAAAATTGCCAAGCAAGAGGGACTTTCTGTTTCTCTAGATCTTGCCAGCTTTGAGGTAGTACCTATTGCTTTCTACAATTTTTGGAACATCAAAGATAATATAACGAAAGATGATCTTGAAATTACATAATTTCATTAAAATCTGAAACATGGAGAATTCTTGCCAACCAAAACGCTGAATGGTTGCTCTACAAGTGCTCAAGCACGATTGGATTTTTTTTACCTCTTTTATGATAATCTCACTTTACAGATGGTTCGGAAGTTTAGGCTGCCACTTCTACAGTTACTAGAGTCAGGGAATATAGATCTTTGCTTTGCCAACGAGGATGAGGCTGCAGAACTGCTGAGGTAGTTGCCAATTAATTTTCCTTTTATTCAACATCTTTAAAAAGAAAATAAAGAGTTCCCAGGGTGATTATATTTGTGCAGGTTTATAAAGTGCTGATATCTTTGATTAAATTGCAGGGGTGAAAGTGAACAAGGTCCTGAGGCAGCACTTGATTTTCTGGCCAAACACTGCCAATGGGCTGTGGTAACATTGGGTCCGAACGGATGCATTGCTAAATATGGAAAAGAGGTCTGTAGAATGATATATATGTTCTCGTTTATCATATTGATTTCTGAAGTTACTGATAAGCGAAAAAGAAGATAAAATAAAAGACGCAACGACAAAATATAGTACTCCACCTAATTATTACTCTTGTCCACAGTCTTCCTATCCACGGGACTTCTTGTTCGGTTTAATTTTCAGCCATTTTATATATTTTTATGCATGTAAGAGAGAGAATGTTGTGGGTTTGGATTTCGGTGTAGACACTTGGGTGGCCTGTCTTAATCAGAATCACCTTTTTTCATGTTATTCCTCCAATTGTTAGTGTTATTGATAGTGTTCACTGTTTCGTGGTAACTCTGGAAATGGCTAGTACGAGTCGCTATGCAGTGATGGTCCCTAACCCAGTAAGATCCTTTCTGAGTAACAGCGATGAAGTTACACGTGAACTTTAACCCACGATAATTGGTATTATATCCATGTTTGGAAGAGAGGCTAAGATAGTATTGGACAAAATGGAGGTAGAAAAATAAGCTAAAATCTTGTTTACTATAGTGTCTAATCGTATCCACTACTGTGCACAAACATGCATTGAGTGGCTAATGGCCTAATGCAATGACTGGTTGGCGTTGTATTCATTAGCTATTTACAAATGTCGATAGTGTTCGTTATTCTTTGTGGCACATATTATATATATCATACCTACAATATGTTATTATTTTAGGTTGTTCGTGTTCCGGCAATCAAAGAGGCAAAGGCAGTTGATGCCACTGGTGCAGGTGACCTCTTTGCTAGCGGCTTTTTGTATGGATTGGTGAAGGGACTTTCACTGGAGGAGTGCTGCAGGCTCGGCTCATGCAGTGGCGGGTCAGTCATCCGTTCTCTTGGGGGCGAGGTAGCTCCAGAGAACTGGCAGTGGATGTACAAACAAATGCAAATCCAGGAGCTCCCCATCCCCGAGCCTGGAAAGTTGTCTCATGAAGTAAAGGATTAGTGGAATTGGTGGTGTTGATATAGGATTTCATTAGCAAGTTATTGTTATTCTTCCAGTTTGAGCCGAAGGCAACTGCGATTGCATTTTCGAGCGCTGGTTTTTATTTACGCATGCAATTGCTGTCTTTTAACCTTTAAAGACGATGTAAGAAAAACCAAAGTCTGATATTGAACTTGCTATATATGAAAGTCTTCTAATTCAAACAGTCTCTAATGGTACCTCCTGCTTATCTGCGACAATTTGTATACTTGCCATAACCAACTTTGATCAAAAATAAAATTCAGTCAATGTATTTAAAAGACACTCGATTGGAATTCAGATTGTTTTACTACATAACAAAATAAAATATCCAACCAGAACATGATATTCCTTCGGTGCCAACTAAATCTCATTAGTCCAGATGTACCAGCACTTTTTGTTTAGGGGACGAGAATTTTTTAAAACGAAACAATTTCTTGCGCAATGATCATCACATATCCATCGGAGCAGCAACCTGATCTCCAGGGGCAGCCTGATCGTCAGCAGCAGCAGGTTCCTCAACATCAGCTTGATCGGGTGCAGCAGCCTCCTCACCTGCTATCTCAAATTCATTGATCAATGCCTGTACAGTTTCTTGATCCAATATATGGAATGCCTCTCCCACCCCTACCACAGCAATTGTGCATACAGAACTCGTCAATTTCTCTCCCTGTAAGGTTTCCCTCAATGCAAAAAGTGCATCCTTGATCAGATTTTCTCGTGATGAGGCCATGAAACTCTCAAACTTGCGCTCCAAGTATGTCTTTGCAGCTTGTGACCGAGACCCAATTGCAAAAGCTTGATATTCAAAGTAGTTACCGCTGGGACAGTTGTAATACAGGTGGGCTCCAGATTCGTCTAAACCACCAACCAGAAGACCAACACCATAAGGCCGTTTCCATGACCGCTGTGTGCAAACCTGCAAAGGAAGATGATCCAGTGGAAAGTGAATAACAACGATTATATACACTTTAACACGAAAGGCCAGGAAAAAAGGTAATGGTTAGGAAAAGACAGATAAATATGAAGATGATCCAGTGGACGATGAATAAGGATTATATACACTTAGCATAAAAGGTTAGGAAGGCTACTGTCAAGAAAAGAGAGAAAAATATCTTAAATGGACTAAAAAGGGCATCTCCCTCCCTCCCTCTTCTCCTTCGCCCAGTCGAAATAGGTGCCCGGACAAGCATGCATGCTTACATACATATACTTACATGCAAATGCAGATT
Organism: Fraxinus cuspidata; assembly: GCA_903798385.1. Lineage (NCBI taxonomy): Eukaryota > Viridiplantae > Streptophyta > Magnoliopsida > Lamiales > Oleaceae > Fraxinus > Fraxinus cuspidata. The sequence goes on along the minus strand of CAIGRP010073499.1, from coordinate 2,684 downwards.
TAGTGCTGAGCTGGGCTGGGCCGGGCCAGGCCCAATTCCATTTTTTGCTTAAAAAAGATTTTTTTTTTTTTTTTAAAGTGTAAAAAAAAAAAAAAAAATTATGTAGATTTTTTTTTTACATATCAGCCCAGCATTAAAAAAAAAACTTAAGTGCAGCCCTGGCTCCACCCCTGCTTACATGGTATTATCAAATACAAATTCTTAATTTTATTCCTCCCTCCATCCCTCTTTCCTTATCCTTGTGAAAACAGGTTCACGGACAAGCATGCATACCTACATACACATACACACATTGTATTATCAAATTCAAATTTTTAATTGATTTTCCATGGCAACCAAATAAAATGAGAATCTCACATCTCTGCAACATTACCCGTGTTATCTTTTCCTTGCTAGTTCCAAGATACAAACATAGCGTTAGGCCTAAAATGATCTTGTAAATCTATAGCAGATTCGACATTTGAGAGAGAACCAATAAACAAAAATGCTATCTTGTATAAACCATAAAATCCCTCTGGACAAGCACAACTATGCCAATTACGAGGCAAACACCACAGAACTCTCATAACAGTAAGGTACAAAAAAAAAATTCCTATTATCAAAAATTTAATACTGTATTCAATTAAGCAAAGTTTATGAAATCAGACCATATAGCATCAACAAACCACTTCCAGAACTTCACTGAAAAATGAGCTATGACCAAAACCCATAAAGCCTTTGCACTTCTCAGCACCACCAACAAGTATGATTAAGTCCCAATCTTGTAAAGTCTAATACTAAAATATTCATGAGGATTAAAAATTCATTAGCTGATTTTCCTTCCTATGAGAACACCTTATTAACAAGTCATAAGTGACATCATGCTTCTCTCTGAAAGAGAAATTCCTGTTTTCCTCCTCTTTATCATATTTTCCACATGACAAAGTAAGCTTTCATTCAGCCAAAATTAAACTCTGGGACATAAGATAAAAAGCTAAAGAACAATAATAATAAGAGGAGCTAGATTATAAATAATATTAAGTATAAAAGAGAAAATCTGAAGCAAGCAGCTTTTAAGCTGTTACTAATACAAACTAGTTCAAACTAACAAGGATTATAAATTAAAAACTGAACTGAAATTGAGCACACAATGTCGAGGCTAACTGAAATGCCATCAGTATATAAAGCATTCGATTATATGCGTACAACAATGCCTAAGATAATCTTTTTTGTTTTTGAAGCCAATAAAACAGAGAAAATTTATACCAAAGACGAACCCTAAACAAAAATGTATCACGACCACAGGATCTCCCTCCTGATAAATCAAGCAGCGCTTATTGAATTACTAAGAACCATTTTCTTTTTACAGTTTCCTCTTTTTCAATTAAATGAGTTCTATCAAACCCATGCCACATCAATATTAATAGGGGAACCATCATCAATAACAGTTTCTTCTCATTTTGTCATCATCCTACACTTGCAATATTGTTGTTTCATCCCTCATCCGCTCCCACACTCCTCCATGTAAAAGGCAAAAAATAGAACATAAAAAGGACCCATAAAACATTTTTAAGTTATAAAAAGATAGCTCAAAAGGCTAAGTTAAGTAATAACATGCCTAGAGAAGGCAAAACAAATGGACGAATACATAAGTTGCCATAAGACTTAGCCTTGAGGCATAAGCCTCGCTAAGTAGAGAAGTAAGTTTTTTTCTGAATCAATGCGTAAGCCTAAAAAGGTTTCTTTAGAAGTGTTGGAAACTGCATTCTGTGGGAGAACAAGACTGGATACCATTTCTCGTGCATTATCTTAAAAAGAAATATGAATGAATTAAAGTTTAGTTAAAAAGAATAATATTTCACTTTTTAGCGGAACTTTCAATTATCACAGATCCAATCACAAAATTCCCACAACTCGCAATCTAAATCTAAAGATTCCAAAGGTATCCAGGATACAACTAAATATATCTCCACAACAGATGCACAGAATATACATATTAGGCAATTAATTACAAAAATAAAAATAAGGGAATCGGGGTTTTACGAATGAATGTGAATGATAGTTAACCTGGGCCTTGTCAGCGAGCTGGACGACGAGACGTCCGACTGGGAGCTGAGACTCGTATGTATAGAAATAGTTGATGCACTCATTGCGCATATAACGGGAGAGGACGCGTCCGTCGGCGGTAAGGCCGGCGATTGCGACTCCTATATGATCGTCAACCTTGAAGATCTTCTTCTGGTNTATGTATAGAAATAGTTGATGCACTCATTGCGCATATAACGGGAGAGGACGCGTCCGTCGGCGGTAAGGCCGGCGATTGCGACTCCTATATGATCGTCAACCTTGAAGATCTTCTTCTGGTGAGAGGAAAGCTCGGAGTTAGCCTTGTTTACACATGCCAGCACCACATGGCTCTTCGATCTCAACCCTATCGCAGCCGAGCCCTGCTTCACCGCCTCCATCGCGTACTCCACCTGGAAGAGACGCCCCGCCGGCGACCATGTTGTCACATCGGTGTCGTACTGGTTCCTGAACATTTTGTATACGACGTCGTTGCACAAGCTATGTAGTAGTGTAGATACAGGATTTTGTATGTACTTTCGTTACTCTCTCTAGTTTAGAATTACTAGAGTAGGGGTTTTCTGGATTTGATTTTGGTTTTCTTTTTCTTCAAGACAAGAACAAAGAATTTTTCAAAAATG
>CAIGRP010073494.1:0-10258 GCA_903798385.1 Fraxinus cuspidata | reverse complement strand
GAGTTACATTTCCAAGTTGCAAAGAAGGTCCTCATTACATCAGAGGGAATGCTGAAATGGGAATCTAGTTTAGAAGGTGAGAAACCTTAAGTTTAATTGGTTATATTAACAGTGATTGGGTTGGATCTTTGCACACCTGGTTATGCATTTTATCTGGGATCAAGTCTTGTTTGTTAGAACACAATGAAACAAAAATTTATGGCTCAATCAACAGCAGAGGCATAGTATATAGTTGCATCAGAGGCCACCAATCAAGCAATCTAGTTGAGGAAAGTTTTGAAGGATATTGACTACAAACAAATTGAGGCAACTGTGATTCATTGTGATACCCAATCAGCTGTTGCTATGGTTAAAAATCCGGTGTTCCATGATAGAACAAAATATATCAAAATCAAGTATCATGTAATTAGGCAAGCACAATAACATCTTGAAGTGAAGTTAGTGCATTGCAGTTCTATTGATCAATATGTCGATATTTTGACTAAGGCATTACCAAATGAAAGATTTGAAAAACTAAGAAAATATCTTTGTGTTTCCAACAAAAGTGTTAAGGATGAGTGTTGAATGAAACCGTGTAAGTGACACTTTTGTTGTCATTCAACAAATGTTTTTTTGTTACAATTTAGTCACATGTTTTTGGTCTATGCCTAACTCATTTAATGATGTAGAGTTAGACTAGTTTGAAATTACTACAAGTTAAAGTATTGTCATAGTATGAGTTGTTGTAGTAGGTAGTATGGTTTATCAAATCATGGCTATATATTCAGGCTTGTAAAATCATATCATTGTGAATGAAAAATCTCTTTTTTCCTCCTCTTGTTTGTTCAAAATCCATCAAAAACTATGGAAGGAAATACCATTGGAAATTAACAAAGAAAAAGATGCTAATAAGAAATTAATGACTTAAATTCATTTAAGACAAGATATATATGTAGCTCCTCTTTAACAACTTAAACTTTTAGATGAGATACATTATTAATGCGAAAGAAATTAAGAGGTTCTAGACATTTCTTCCTTTATATCAATCTTATAATGCAATGCCTATAAAGTCAAGAAAATATAGAAATGGTCCCCTTCTACTGGTTAATTATGTCCCTCCTTGTAGATGCCTTCTCATACTATGACACACACACACTCAAAACTCAAAAAATAGAGAATCAAACTCAGAGATATGCATATAGCGAGAGGACTACACATCTGGCCATAAAATGACCCCCCCACACTCCAAACCCTAAAGCTATTAAAGTCTCTTACAATACATAGAAAATCTCACTAACTAGTGGCGTGACAATATTCAATTTGTATTACTGAAGGGACCACCTTACATCTATTGATTTGTTTTTATTTATATGATTTTGCAAAGATATTCCTTCACCAATTTTCTATCTTTTATCAATGTAAAACTATGATCTCCTTTAATCCCTCCTACTTGGGACCTCTATTTATTGTCATATGCCTCTCTTCTCTATGCTTGCAGAAGAAAGAGAGAAATCAAGTCGTCTCTTTGCTCATTCTATCACCCTGCGGCGTGCACTAGTATCAGCTAAAGCTGCCAGCATGATCTAAACCTTTCTCGTTTGTTGAGGAAAGATCAGATCATGTGGTAGCTTCATCTGATGGCAGTAGCATGGAAAAACCTAGTTTTACACATGAACCCTAATTACATCTTTGTCGACTCAATAATGGAACTTTAGTGGAAAGGGTATGCTACTCCGTTCTTGTCTCATTCATACACGTTTTGGTTCACTTATGTGTAAATGACTTCATATGTTTATATTATTTGCTATTTATTAGTAGCCTTTTTTTTTTTTTTTGGGCAGAATGTGCATTTTATTCATTTTTGTGCAAGTGAAAATGTTAGTAGATTCTTAATTCCAGGATCCCTAGATTTGCTTATGAAGGGCGGGGGAGGGGGGGTGATGTTGAGCCTTGACATACCTTGATATTCCTTACTATCACTTTGCTAATTCAATGATTGTCCTACCCTAATTCACATAAAATCAAGTTATCCTGTTATTAGAATTCTACTGAATTATACTGTATAAAATTTTTGAGCTACAAGCCTTTGTGTTCTTGCTACTTGCATTTCTTTTGCCATTCATTGTTAATAAGAATTATACTACAAATATATTGCTAATATGTTTTCGTGTCTCTTGAAAGAAAAAAAAGATTGAGCCCTTATTTGATTCCATTATTTTCAAAATACATTTTTCTCTCTCTTCTTTTCAACTACACATTGTTCAATAAAATAATATTACACGCAAACTCAAAACTTGTTCTTATTTTTTAACTACACATTTTCCATTAATCTATTATTCCAAAATCTGTTCTTAACAAAAAATGGGGCTCAAAGAAGTTTATGAGTCAATTTTTATTATACTAGGGTTTCTTAAAGCTAGGAAAATTTTGTTGAAGAGAGATTTTTCAAATATCTTAGAATCCTGCCTCAAAATCATTGATTCTAAACATTCATAAATTTTACTAAAAACTTGACCCCCGCCCATCCTTTTCCCAAACAAAAAAACAAAAACAAAAACAAAACAAAAAAAGGAAAAAAAAATCGTTGCATCCAAATGAAATTAGGGGGCTGAATGAAGAGAATTTTGACATTTGATTAAAATTAATTTTTTCAAACTAAACTACTCTATTCTCGGGGATAACTTCTTCATTCTCCTATGGATCTTGGTAAATAAAAGAACACGCCTTTCTAATCAAGCAAGCAACTACTGAGATATTCATCCGCAATGAATCTGAGCACCATAACAATTTAGCAGCCAAACTTGTCCTATATAAATATGTCATGAAGATGCTAATACGCGTGATGTTTGATTAAAAATGGGGTCACAGAAATAAGCTCCTCAACTTGTGTGTACTTCCTGAGAATTAGTCTCTTGTGATAGATAAGGATCAAGAGATACAATTTTTGTATGTATGTGGTGATTCCACAAAAGGACGAAAGTTAGGTGATAGGGACATGTGGTGGTATATTGTCTTGTGCCAGGATCGTGTTATGAACGGAAACAACAGGTGCCTCTTAAAATCACGGAGACTATATAGAGAACCAGATATTTTTCAATATATCCAATTTACTCACGTACTTTCACAAGAGGTAACCGTTCTTATCATGATCGTATTACGGCACTGATATATCGAGTGAATGCATCCACGTCAACTAGTATAAATCACGGGCATATATCGCAAGTTGGTCCCAGTTAGTATCAATACCTAAGCATAGGGATGACAAAAAAGTTCGTCGGCTCGGGTGACTCGGGTTTGGCCAGAAAAAAGCCCGAGCTGGGGATTCCACCGAGCTGAGCCCCATTTTGGGGCGTCGGCTCAAGCCAGGGTCGGCCCGTGTTTTAGAAAAAAAAAAGTAAAATAAAAAAATTAATTTTAGCTGCCTGCGTTTGCAGGAAACAGCCGCGAAAAAAATTAAAAATAATTAAAAAAAATCAAGCCAACCCGGCTCGGGTCTGGCTCGGCTCGTAAAGGCCCGAGCCTAAAGTTCAGGTTAGCCTAAAATTTTTGGCCGAGCTTTTGCTCGGCTCGAGCCAAAAAAAAACTAGAACCTGTTTTGCTCGAGTCGAGCCCGAGTTTTGAGTTTCGGCTCATGGTTCGACTTGTTGACATGACTATCTAAGCATCTTCATCTTATAATGCATTCAAAAAAGAATAATGATATTCGCAGTCACTCACTACGATAGTCACCCTACGATACACATAGCAGGTGGTTATTTGATGCATGAGTCAATAACAAAACTATTACATTAATGTATCAAATAATCACCTATTATATATATGTCACTTAATGCGACTGTCGTAGTAAACGACTACGAATAGCATTACTCTTTAAAAAGGTTCGTATTTCCAATTGACCTCACTTCTGGAAATAATCGTAGGATAACCCCACATTGTATGGGATGAAATCTTTTACTTTTAAATTTCGAGTAATCGTATTAATACGAGTCATTACCATAAATATGTTTTATCAGAGCTTATATAAAGGTTTATGTAAATAATTTTTCTTAATTTGGACCTATTTTTCTATCAAGAAGCTTTAAAGTTTAGCAAAAGAGAAAATTAGAGGAAACCATGCTTTTTTAATTAAGCACCATCACAACCTTGATGTGTTTTTTAGGCTCCACTAAGATAGAAAATAGAGAATTGGTGTAGTATGTTCCAAGGGTTGTGATTTTCACCCGTTAAAGTGGCACACTAGCAGGGTTCGGAACATCTTAAGACATTCGATCCATTTCCGGCATGAACGTTAGAGCATTAAGAGGACCTATCCCTATTACAAGAGGATTAGGAAGGACGCACCTTTGGTATACCAGTTATCGCAAAGGTCTTTTCGAATGTGGTTGTTGTTAGAGATATTCTGCTATCATATAGAAAAAAAAAAAGAAATGACTACCACGGCTTCGATCTTGAAACCATGATATAAATTGATAAAAAATATGAGGTGGAGCAAAATCTTGACTTCCAATCAAACAAAAGACGAAAGCGGTGATGAGGAGATGCTACATCTTGTACAAATATGTAGAAAGATAAAATAAACCTAAAGACCTCTGAACATAGTAAGGTCATATTTGTTAATATGTACAAGGGCACAAAGATGTTGAGCAAGTCGAGAAGACCATACTCTGGTAGCAACATATGTCCTATTATTTTGAAGCAAGTGATAGCAATCTAGTTTCTATCATGAAAAATGTGGGATTATTAGTGTCCAGATCAAAGTAAAGTAGATGTCTAATATGTCTACGTGTAGCCTAGATAGACCATGGTCTTTCACCATGGGTGATACAATGAATTACTGAAGAGGAGTCTGTCTCTACCCAGAAGTTTGTAATGGTAATGCAAAAAGGATCCCATCTGAAATTGCTTCCAAATCAGCCTCAAGCATACAACAATTACAGTAAGATAAGGATAAGGTACAAATACAACATGTAGCTCGAATACGAATGAACTGCACTTCTATTAAACTCATCCCTGATGTACCTATTGGTGCTGATCTTGTAAGATTCCATTGGTGGAGTACGCCTAAAAAATAAAAATAGAAGGGTAAAGTGAAGGTGAGGGATAAATGAGAGAAATACCAAAAAAAGGGATGACATCCATGTTTCCTTACTATTGCACAAACCCAAATAAAGACATGTTTGGAGAAAATAAATATTGCAATAGACCTACCAAATGATCCTTCGAAGCTCTATAGCAATCCTCTAGTACTCTAAATCATTCTTCACATCCATAAGAACAAAAAAAAAAATATGTTGAATGATTGTGCAAATATGACCACTTTGAAACTGGCGTGAAAATCGTAAGCTCTGAAAGTGGTACTCTAATCTATCATCCTATTGAAGAGGATCGAAATATATCTAAGATATGGCACCAAACAGGTCTAAAATACCACGACCTATAAATAAGTGCTAAGTGGTCTTAATCTTCAAGCAATATTGACATTGAGAAACCAAATAACACGAATTCAACATTAGTCACAATGTCAATATGAAGAAAGCCCAATCAATAGTCATCCCATAAAAATGTAACCCTGACCCAGTTGCCATGCGATATGTGTCTCCTTCTATTGAGTGATTAGCTTTAGCCGTTGCTAAACACGTGAATCAGAATAAGCGACAAATACCAAAAGCAGTGAGTGCCACACATTATTTGTCCAACAAGAACTGATTCTTAGAATCCCAAAGGAATCTAGCGAATATAATCTTCAACTTCTTGAAAATAACCTTAGAAGGACACATAATCTGAAGTACATGAAATGGGATTGAGTAAAGAACAAACCTGGGTAAAGGATTCGGCCTCCAAGTGACAATAGCCTCAACACCCAACCTGATATCTTGTTCCTAACCATTTGAATGAGGTCTTCATACAAAAAAAAAAAAAAGAGATAAAGATAAATTGCCCCTTTAAATAAACGGATCCCCAAACGAGTAAATGACTATTGCTGATAACTAAAGATTGTCAGATGCTCAAGTCTTATAAATAAAACTAGTATACGTTCGACGTGGCAAAATAAAATCCCTCTCATCCTTATTAACTAACTGACTAGAAACACTCTTGTAATGCTTAAGGAAATGAATTAGTCACGGATGGATTATTTCTCGCCATAGAAAATTATAATCATTTCATTAGCAAATAATAAGTGAAAAGCAAAAGTAATATCTCCATGTTTGTATGCTATACTCGAATACCTATGGAGCTAGTGGATGCAAAAGATCGGTCATTATCTAGCACTAAGAACCAACGCTCAGATATGTATCAACTGATTCGATCAATCCAAATATGATCAAAGCCAAACCCTTCCAGCACCGAAAGAATCATGTGGTCCTATGCCTTAGACATATCAATCTTAAGGATAAAATTTCCTTCGAGTATCCATGAATCAAGAGTGTGGAGAAGCTATTGAGCTAGGAAGACATTATCACCACTAAGTCAATCTGCAATAAATACGTTCCGTTGAGGAGATAAGATATATGAAAGCAAAAAAAGTTCAGTTGGGAATTCATAAGCATAATAGAACATTTCATAAGCTAATGGATCGAAATTTAGACCACTTACAAGCATCATCCCTCTTGGGAAGAAAACTAATACAGGTAGTAGCCTAGGTGTCATTCAGTAAAGAAATTAAACACTACCTAAGATAAATCATCATAACCGTCAGTAATATAAAGAGAAAACCCATCTAAACCCACCAAACTATCGATATCAATACTAAAAACTACTCTTGATAGTTCATCTAAAGTAGGCAACTGGTTTAGTGACCTCAGTCAACAACATAAGTATAAAGTAGTTTATAATATGGTCACGTTCCAAATCAATATAAAATCGGCCTTCTGTTTTCAAAAACTTCCTAATAGACAAGCTCTAGTTCAATACATCATGTTCCTGATGAAGCAAGTCATTATTAATAGGAGTAGATTCCAAATCATAAACTTTCTCAGCATCATCAACCTTACACTTTGCATATCCAAACCAGCGAAAGATATCTCTAAACTCATGTCAATTCCTCTGACGTAACCTCTGTTCAATCTAAAGAACTTCTCCCAAAAAGTAGTCAACATGATAAGATGAGTGGGGAGTGACCACTTCTAAGAGATGATTGACGAAAAATCGAAATCAATAATTAATCAAGACTTTGCAGAATAAAAAAGGCAAAGACCTAAAGTCATCATCATAAGACCATTAAAAGGTCCATGATCGAAAGTACATTGATTAAAATGCCTCGCAATAAGATTCTAAAAGAAAGATGAAGAGATAGAGTAAATAAAACAATTACAAGTATACTCACTCCCTAAAAAAGCTAGCATCAACCAAACCATATTCCATCATCATATCACAAAAGTCAGTAGTACCTCTATTATATGTAGTCCTCCATATACACTCAGAATCATGTGAATTGACAATAAAATCTACCCCAACTAGCTAGTTTTTTGTCGACAGTGCGAAAAATATGATGAAGTTTCATCCATAAGTCTCTTACCAACAAGATAACAAGAAGCATAGACTGGCTAGTCTACGATCTTCAATTTTAGCATACAAATTTGGGAACGGTCAACAAGAACAGAAATAATAGTCCCCAAAGTTCTAAAAACAATAAATATTATTCGAGACATTCTCTACTCCCATATCAAAATATAAGGATTGTCGAATAAAGTCAAATATTTTCTTCAAAACAAAAAGCTCCAAAATCATCAAGATGTAAATGTCATAGAGCTAAACAATTTTCTTAAGACACATATGAATAGTTGTACTAGCTATATCCGTCATATTCCATATAAGGACATACATCTAAAAATCAGGAGTGGAAACATCACATGCTCTTAGTCACTATTTAAGAAGGATGGGAAGTATCTGATACCTTAGGTTTTTATTGGAAATGAAGACTTTGTGTGCTTGTTGAAGAAGTCATTGTATAGACTTAAGCAGTTACCGAGACAATGGTATAAGAGGTTTGTCATTCATGACTACTCATAACTTTATCAGAAGCAATTATGATAGTTGTGTGTACTTCAGAAAGTGTGACGATAGGGCAGTTACATATCTACTCGTGTATGTTGATGACATGTTGATAGTAGACAAAAATAAAGCAGAGGTCAGAAAGGTGAATGATCGACTTTGTGAAGAGTTTGATATGAAAGACTTGAGTACAACAAAGAAGATTTTTGGTATGAAAATCTTGAGGGATAAGAAAGCTGGCAGATTATATTTTATTCAAAAGGGGTACATTAAGAATGTGCTCTACAGGTTCAATATGCTAAATGCAAAGACTATCAGTACTCACCTGACTCTCCAATTTAAATTGTCATTTGGCTTGTGCCTTCAGCCAGATGAAGACATTGATTAGATGTCTCGAATTTTTTATTCAAGTGAGTGGGATCGCTTATGTATGCGATGGTTTGTACACGTCCAGGTTTGGCACATGCAATCAATACAATTAGCAGATACATGACAAATCATGGCAATGAACATTGGAAAGAAGTGTAGTGGATATTTAGATACTTGAGGGGCATTACAAATGCTTACTTTCATTTTGATAGAAATACAAATGAAGTCATTAGGTTTGTAGATTTAGATTATGCATGAGATCTTGATATGAGAAAATCACTTACATTATATGTGTTTACTTTTGGAGGTTTTGCTTTTTTGAATATAATAGCATTGTCTACTTTCACAATAGGAAAAAACACATTGATGTGAGGTATCATTTTGTGTGTGATATGATTGCTTGTGGTGATATTGCAGAGAACAAGGTTGATACCAAGGGGAATCTCACTGATATGATGACAAAATCGTTTTCTATTGCTAAGTTTGAGCATTGCTTGAACTTAGTTGATATTTGTTATTGATCCATGGCATTGGGGATTGTATGGAAAAAGTGTAGAATTACTTGTTGAAAAATGAAGACTAATTCCTTGTTATGAAATTTGTGTCAATGTGGAAATTTGATTTCGATTTGCCCCTCATATTCCTACCAAGACTCCTATCTTGATTCCTTCGACGAAAAACAAAATTATTTAGACTCCCTTATCAATTGAACACCCAATTCTCATAAAAGTTAGGTTATACCATAACAACTTCAATTAAAAAAGGCTCTAGCATTTCAATGATGTGCCTTAAAAGGAAATGTTTAATCTCCATCTTCATCGAACTTAAGAAATTTTTATTTCTAAAGGCTCAAGTAAATATGATTATTTGTGATGAAGTTGAGGATGCCGAATTTTGTATTCTTGTTGATGAAGTATGAAATAAATCTAAAAGAGAACAAATGGAAATTGTCTTAAGGTTATCGATGTTATTTTGGTTGAACGTCTCTTTGATATTAAAATGGTTAGAGACACTACATCACGAAATCTAAAGAAAAAGATATTGAATATTCTTGTTCGTTACAACCTTTAGGTTCAAAAAATGTGAGGCCAATGGTATGATTATATTAGTAATATGTGTGGTACATGGAATGGACGCAATATTTGGAGAGATTGCCCATATGTATAATATGTCCATTGTTTATCTCGTCAACTATATACGGAATCGGTATCTGCTGCCAAGGATGCGAGTGTTATTTGGAGATTTTTTCTCATGTGGACGTGAGTTTGGCAGAAGGGCTAATCAGATCGGTACTTTACAACAATTGAGAGCTACTCGTTGGAATTCTCATTTTGAATTTGTTAGGACTTTGATAAAATTATGAGCCGAAACGTACAAGATACTTGAGAATTTAAGTGGCAATTGTGGAAATACGAGTTCTCTTCGTGAAGCTTAAGGGAGTGTATTTAATTAGAACTTTTGAAAAAATTTATAGAATTTTTTAAAATGATGATTTTTTGTGGATTTAGTGGAATTTTAAAGATTTGAATGGAATTAATGGAAGTCTTTCGTAAATTTATATAGACTTTGATTTAACTTTTGTAGAACTTATGACTTTTGTAGACTTTTTTTTTTTTTAAATAGAACTCATTTGAATTTCCACATAAGAGGTGGAGGATAAATCATCATCATCTTCACCCTTGTAATAAAAAATATTTTAAAAGAACGAGTCAAAATTAAGTCACCTTAGTTAAATAAATAAATAAATAATAAAAATGTAAAACAATATATTTAATAATATTTCAAGTACACTTTGATAAAATATGAAAAATATCTAGGGGGGTATATTCAATTGAGACTTTTAAAGACTTTTTAGGATTTAAAAAATTTAGGGGTATTCAATGTAGACTTTTAGAGACTCTCTAAAAATATTGGTGTA
>CAIGRP010073493.1:0-13287 GCA_903798385.1 Fraxinus cuspidata | reverse complement strand
AAATACTGACTTGACCGTCGGAGTGTTCGTGACCGCTTCCACCCCCACCGGAAAATGCCACGAGTGACTAACGGTGTGCTACTATGCGCAGGAAGAAGATTACGTGGAATCTCGTTCTGTTGGCCACGTGCCTGAGCCATTTTTCGAGGTCAACACTTCTCTAAGTTTCCTGAAAAAGAAAGGGTCACAAATCTTTCAAGTGATTATTTGACTGAATGTCGAACAATATCTGTCCCTTTGTCCTTGAACCACCTAAAAAGACAATCGGGACCTAAATGTGACAAAAAAATTAATGGGTCCCAAATGTGATAAATGGTAATGTTTGGGAGCTGGGGTGAAAATTTGCCAAATTTTATTTATGCTATCAAAACGTTAAAGATAATTGCATTGTTAGTATCTGACTTATCATTTCAATTGTAAGTTGGCTCCTGATATTTTGCTATTATTGTACAACGAGTCCCAAAGTTTTCACCAAATTATCGTGTCACAAAACTATATCACTTCCAAATTTCTAGATAGTAATCTAAATTAGGCATCAAAACATAACTTTACAAAGTTAGAGCCTGTTTGATAGAGACTCGTCTTTTCGTAGAAGAGTTTTTCCCGATAATTAGACTAATTTTCTTTAAAAGTTCTTGTAATCAGACGAAATATTTCGAAAAATTATATAAACATATTGAAAATTAACTTTTTTATTCTTGAAACCAACTTTTATCTTTTAAAAAATCCTACAAAATGGACCCTTAACCATGCAAGAATTATCGGTATCCCTTATGAGATCAATTTGTTAATTTATAAATGTCAGAATTGGCAACTTGCTATCTTGGAGAGCTGTAGTGCAATTCTCTCAAAATTAGAACCGAACAGATTATTTCCCTGCACGGGTGAAACGAGTGCTCTGGATCGGCTCTATCGACACCAATAGCTATCTATAAAATGAACAAACTATAATCCAAGCGATGCAAGTAATCGAACTATAATTTTACTTGGATTCTGCATAGATTTCAACCGAATCGGTGTCATCAGATTTTTGCCTCCAAACCCCTGGAAAATTCAGTTTCATTACCTATTGTGGTCTTGCCAGAGGTAAAACTTAATTACCCAGCCTTTCTCTATCAGATTTAGAAGATTTCTCATCCGAAATGCACCAATATATATCGTGATATGTTATTTTTATTGAAGATTATGGTTTTTAATTTGATGATCGGACAATCTCAGATCTGTTTATGATTGTCGGTTAATTTCAATGTTAGTGATTTTGTATTTATTAGAGATTTGGCCGTCTTTTTGTCTCCTTATAAGAAAATATAGTTAAAAAATTGTGTTGGGCTGTTGATTAGAGACTCAGCTCAAGCACGGCAGAAGAGTTGAACTTTTAGTGTAAAGTTTATCCTCAACTTATGTTCTCTTTCGTTTAATCTGGTGCATTTTTCGCGACGATTAAAAATGTTTTGTAACTATGAGCCCGGACATTCAATTGAGCACCTGTTGAGCTATAGCTTCCAGATTTTAACTTGATAGATTTTTTTAGCACTGTCCACTGGATTTTTGAGACACAGGTTTCTGGTGGTGCTGCTAGCTAATTAAACCTGGCTTTGAAATGGGGGGAATTATGGCATTTTACAAGGAATGTTATTTCTACAACCTGAAGAAATGGATTCAAAGTTGCCTGTTTCTTTTCACTTCGTGGGTGGATGTGTTTAGTGTCACTTTATAGGGGTTTTAGAGGGGAGATAAGAAAAATTAAATATTACTTTGTGGTTTTCCCCTGTACCTACTCATTGAAAGAAAAAAACTACTCCATGATCCCTTACTCCTTTGCTTTCTCTCTCTGCATTTTCATGGCTGCCTAAAGAAGCATGTGCTAGTATTTCTTGCACGATTTCATGCGTGGGTTTCGGTCCTTTTGATAAATGACATTTCACCTAATCCAAGTATTTTATCCAATTTGTAGGATTCTTAAGTTGATTTTTCATGGAGGGTCTCGGAGATGATGGTGCCTCAACAGCAGCTGCGGCGCTGAACCAACGGAGGCATGAAGCATCAAAGCTTTTCCAGCACTATCTAGATAAATCTACCCCACATGCTCTCTACCGTTGGATTGGAACCTTTGTTTTAGTATTTTTTTATGCTCTGCGGGTTTACTATATTCAAGGGTTCTACATTGTTTCTTATGGTTTGGGAATCTATATTCTGAATTTGCTCATTGGGTTTCTTTCACCTCTTGTTGACCCCGAGCTGGAACCTTCCGATGGACCGATGCTGCCAACAAAAGGTTCTGATGAATTCAAGCCTTTCATTCGCCGGCTCCCAGAGTTCAAATTCTGGTACTGTTTATAACATTCTTGAAATTCACGTTCGTCATTTTTCCATTGTTTGACTCTAGTTTTTTGATTTTAATGTCTTGATCAGTCGTGGAACATTATGTTGCTTCAAGTTTATTGTCTTTTACCACCATTTCTTGTTTGGTTCCTCCTGCTTGTAACTGTTACAGTGATTCTTTTCATTTTATATTTGGTTGCTTGGGAGAACCGTTATTGGCTTCCCTAGGTATAGGGGTGGACATGGTTCTATTTGATTTTGGTTCAAAGAGAACTGAATTAAACCATGAACCAATGGTCTTTCTGATAATGAAACCAAATGATTTTTTAAAAGATATGAAACCGAACCGAAACGTTAGGTTTTGATTTGGTTTGGTTTGGTTCTAGTTTCATTTCTTAAATTTTCATATTTGCATCGTATAAGTTAATAATATATACCTAAATAAAAAAATATACATCAAACATATTCATAATTTGAATACACAAATTAGTTTTCGTTCTCATACAAAAAAATGTTTAATAAGTAATAGTAATGATTCACTAAATTAATTGCATCAATTTTGAAGGCATGCCCCTACAATAAAGAATGAATTGTCAAAATTTTCACAGTCCACTTTTATATGCAATATTAACCGTTTTAATACTTCATGAATGTTTATTAGGTTTTTCTATTTGTGAAGAACACAAATAACTTGTCAAACAATCAAGGTAAAAAAAAATAGTTTAAAGACTTTTTAAGTAATTGACCAATTTCATTTTTCGATCTTAAATGATACTTCACTGACTTGATGGAATGCAGTACCAGCAAGCCGCGACGTTGTGTAAATTGAAAATGAGTGAGAGAAATGATTTAACTGAATACAAAATTAAGGCGTAAGCAACTAATGAGCTGTCCGTCTCTAATGACCCAAAGTTGATTAACAAACTATATTCAATTAATGAGCCATCTCCAATGAATATAAAATTAGAATATCAACTAATTAATATATATATAATTAAATATTAAGCTTGGTTCTGATTCTGATTCTTGAACTATAACCGAACCAGAACCAAAACCAAATGGTTCTCAGTTTAAAGAACCAAAATCATTAATTTTTTTGATAGAATCGAACCGAACCGCTTGGTTTGGTTTAGTTTGGTTTGGGCATTTTGTCCACCCCTACTAGGTACTGGTATGTAGAAAGTTAAAGAGAACCGTGATTGAATTTCTGATTACATGAGTAAACTTCTAGGTAGAGTTTCCTGCTTTGATAACTCAAATATGTTGAGTATGACGAGATATGGCATGGGAAATCAATCTATCTGATCTTAATTGGATTGCGTCCTTGTTATCTTGTGAATTTCTGCGATGGTTTTAATAAGATGTTGAAACAGTTATGTTTTGATGACTTCATGATTGCCAAGGGATATTGATGGTGATGCGATATCAAATCTTGAATGTTCTACCTGCTTAATGGCTTTCTTCTAACTCCTTTTTGATAAGGGTTTCCCTTCTTTACCAACTTGCATACCGATGTTTTTTGCTGGCATATGTTATTGTTTTCTGTTAAATTTTGTACACTCCTTTATTTTCTCATGTATCAGGTGTACTATTATTTAACTCTTAAATTTATTTTATGTGCATATGGTGGGCTTTCATCACTATTGCGTGTATAATATAACTATACATATTTGTGGCAAAGCTTCTTAAAATACTGCACCAAATTTCAACTCTTCAATCTAGGAAATATTGATAAGACTGCAGTTTGCACTGCTTGCATATTAAAACAGTTGCTGTCAGCCTTACCATTGTTGACTGATACATAAAATGAACATTGTAATAAGAAAAGAGGTTGAATATTTCCTTGTCAACCTTTTCATTAAGGGCTCATCTTCTACAAGGGTATCAAATGCCATTTCTCTCATATGATGCCACTATAGCAGCATAGCAGCGGTCAAACCATGTTAATTGGAAGTTCTGCGATGTGGTAAAGTGTGTCAGTATCTATTCTCTACATGTGTCAAATTACGTGTCTTGTTTTTGTGGTTCCAGGTATGCCATCACAAAGGCTTTCTGTGTAGCATTTTTGATGACCTTCTTTTCCATGTTCGATGTTCCTGTCTTTTGGCCCATATTGTTGTGCTACTGGATTGTTCTTTTTGTACTTACAATGAAGCGCCAAATCATGCATATGATCAAGTACAAATATATCCCGCTTAATCTTGGAAAGCAGGTGAGCTTAAGAAATTTTCAGCTTATCTTAGAAATGACATCCTAGAAATGGGTGTGTGGTAGTAGTTGAGGCAGCTCGTCTTGTTAATCTACTGTTGGGGTTTCTTATTGGTTACAAAATTTTCTTGTTTTATAATAGAAATACGGTGGGAAAAAAGCATCTGCCAGTACCCGTAGCAGCCCCCGAGCAGACTGAAGTTCTGCTGGTAATAACCCAAATGAAGTTAATCCGAAGGAACTTGGAGGAGGAGGTGGGGAGAGGAGCACGAAAAAGAGATGGAAAGTCAGTAGCAGCGGTAAAGATTCGTAGTTAATGATTTGTATTTACATTAAAACGAACCTGAAAGACGGAGTTAAAACACGTTTGAATTGTACACCATTATTTTGATTGTGGTAGCTAGACTGTATGCAGGAAAGTAGTTAAACTTTGTTCTTGAAATATGCTCCATGGAAGATTAAAATTGTCTCTGTTTCCAGCTTTCAATATATTATCAAATAAAAGTAATTCATATTAAAACACAATAATTCACTCATTAATCTACTTTTTACGCTTAGTCAGACTAGCTCTTGTATTGTGGTCTAAACTTAAAATAATTTAAGTTTACTTTCTAAGTAAATAAGTTATAAAAGAATAATTTTTTCCTTGGTTAAAGTTGAAAATAAGTTGTTTATTTGAAATAAACTCGAACTTAACTCTTAAATAATTATTTTACTTGTAAGTAAGAAAGAAAAGTATATCTAAACATGTTTGGAAACAAAAATTTATTCAAGCTTAGCCAAACTCATTCTGAGATTAATCTTGATATTATTGTCAAAATAAGTGACCTTTTTTAACAAATGAGCTAGAGAAAACTAACAGATTCATAAATGTAATAAAAGTGTAATAATTAAAATAACTTGTACATTTAAAGTCAAATGTCAAAAATGTTCTCAATAATTGGACTATTCAAAGTAAAATGTTCACAAAATTGGCCACTAATTTATCTCGTGTGGTGCAAAATAGACTTTCACATTGTAACGGCCATATCAAGATAATCCCTTCATTTTAACGGTTCTATTGAAAAAAGAGCTTTGCTACATATACAATTAAGACGCAGATCCTGTGTGACATAATGTACAAGTGGCATTTTTTATTGGCCAGTGAAAAAAACAATTGTTTATTTTGTTATTCGTAACCAAGAATAAATATAAGTTGTATATTTTCATCGGTCACAAGTAGTTTTATTCATGAGAAAGTGTAGACTTCTTTGTTTATGAGAAATTTGAATAATTTTCTTTTGTGAGTTTATTGCAATAATTAGTGCCAAAATGAACTATTTAATGAAAAATCGTTATTAAGTTATGTTGATCTCAAGAAACAAGCTATGAAGGATCTTGAGGTAGGACAAGATATCGAAATGGGGAGACTCGATCCTGCGGACGAAATGAACCTCTCGAAGTACTTTGAAGAGGTGAATGCAATCAAGGCCGACATGGACGAGATCACCAATCTTCTTCTTGACCTTCAAGATGTCAATGAAGAAATGAAATCCGCGCAAAGTTATAAAATTCTTCGATCCTTGAGGATCAGACTAGTTTTGACATGATCACGATTCTTAAAAGGTCTTGAAGAGAAGATTGTTAATAAGCACAAAGAAGGGCTCAGCAGGAAGTACTATAGTGTGAACCGTGGAGAAACCGAGCAAGGAAATGAACGATGCTTTCAGGGGCGGGCGGTGCAAATTTTTGAGGGTAAAGAAGATTTAGTTATGGAAAATCAAGAAAGGAATGAGTTTGTGAAGGTAATACGGAGAAGTTTGGTTAAGCTTCACAAAGTCTTTCATTTAAATAATATTACACGTAAATTCAAAATAATTTTTTATTTTTTAACCACATTCTTAAAAAATAAAAAACTATTCCAAAAATTATAATCTCAAATAATGGCAAGTAATGGTGGCCAAACGGGACATTATGTCTTAGCACAAAAAGTCCACCGCTGTATTCTTTTTTGCTAGAGAAGAACGTCACAATTCAACAGGGTATGAGGTCTGAAACCTTTTCGTAAACAAGAACTCGGATCGTCACTTAATTTTTAGCATTTTCATTTTGATTTTTTTTCTTGTAAGGTTTAGTATTAAACTTATGATTTCGAGTAAATATTTTGATAAAAATATAATCCCCACTTGATGTAATTAAAAATCAGTAGAAATATTTAGTGTTTGTTTTGAAAGGTATTAGCCTGGACCTATTATTTTCAAAATAAATTTTTTATTTTTATTTTTAATCACACATTTTTCAATAAAATAATATTACATATATATCCAAACTTTTTGTTATTTTTTTACTACACATTTTCCATCAAACCACTATTTCAAAATGCATTTTTGATAAAAAAAAAAAAAAACATAGGGCTCAAACATACACCCTCATTTCTATCTACTTATATAATTTCTCCCAAACAAGTGCTTAACAATTCCGTTACTAAAGCCACTTCTTGTTCCCCAAGCAAAAGGGTAAAAATAAAATCAAATGGGTTGAGAGTAAAGTCGTTGCATTCAACTTATTTTTATTTTTCTCGATTTTATTAGAAAATTCTCCGTTTGCTTCGAGCTCTCTCAGAACAATTCGTTGACGGTATGTCAATTTCTTACTCATTGAATGCCATCCAGTTGATATTTTAATGAAATTCCTAATCAATTAAAATGCTGATTTTTTAGGTTTTGGTTTTATACAATTGTGGTTTTATCAATTTTATGCATGTATTAGGAAAATATGAAGAAAAGAGGAAGAAAAAGGCGTCTATTTCATAGTCTTTGATTTTTTGGTCTTTTTTTTGGGACATTTCATCGAGCAACTGATGTGCAGTGTTCTTTTTAACTGTAAGTGCAAAATATGAAATGGGAGATTGCGTTTGTTATATTAGATAGTAGTAGAACAACTTTTGAACTCAAATTTGGATTTGAGCCATAGGTTCACTTACAATTCTCTCTGGAAATGCACGAGCAAGGTCTATCTTTAATTGCAATTTTGAGTACTACCAGTAAAAAGTAATGATATTGACTTGGCCATTTAGAAAATTGTTTCTCAATCGCGAGTTTATTAGGCTTGAATGATCCTAATTTGATCAGGATCAAGGATGCTTCTTTGTGAAGATGAATTTTTAGCTTGGCTTTAGTTTAACTAGTAAATGAGATGAACCAAGATGGACTGAGCTGAAAATGAACAAATTCTTCAACTTTAGCCTGAACGCTACTAAGGTCCTTAATGAATGATGATGCTAGGTAGCCAAGCCTGCATGTTGAACTCCTCCATCTGGAGTACTAGTCCTAAATAATTCTTTCTTCATCTTAACAGTCCTCTAGTTAGATCTTTTTGTCACTCTTATGGCATGGAACCAATTCTAATGCCATATGTTACAAACCCCGATATTGAGATATCTTAAGAATCACCTGCAGACTGCAGTGAGTGGAAAAGTTCATCAGTTTTATGCATTAGTATATTTGTGTCATAAGGTGGGGATCACATCTTAAATCCTTTTTTTGATGCTAATCTTGAGTTAATTAAATCAATGGCTACTACCTGCTCACCGAAGAAGAAAAGGTCATTCATTTCTCACTCATTTATTCAAACGATTACCCATTCATCACCCTTTCAAATTCATTACCTTCAATTGCCGAAAAACTCCACGTGTGAAGACAGAAAGTTGATGTGGCACATTCAACTATTAACTTCTACTAGGTTACAAAAATTATTCAAACCAAACACCTTCATCGGACGGATTCTTTGCTGGCGAATTGAGTTTTTAACTCCTGCAATGGGAACGGTCAGATCATCTACTAGCAGCAAACACCTCCTAAAACTATCAGGTGTCACCTCCCCTTCGAATCCATGATGGAAAGTGAGAAAACAATCTGCATTGTACCAATTGGGAGTGGTTCAATATTTTTTGATCGGAAATTCCTTTGTGAAAACAAGCTCAAGTTCAAATCCGCCCCTAATTTCACATCTAGAACACCATTTTGATTGCTAAATTCCTGCGAGTTCAAAGGCGAACGTGAAAACAAGCTCAAGTTCAAATCCACCCTCAATTTCACATTTAGAACACCATTTTGATTTTAAGCGAGTTGGCACCTTCTCTTTCTTCGACAGTGATGGCCTTGAAGATGGTGAATTTCACATAGCGTTAACCTGTCCAACGCTTGCCTGCTGCACTGCCATTGACAGCCGTCGGTCCTCTTGCACCGCAAATGGTTCGGTGTCAAATCTTTTCCAACATTGAAAAAGTTAGAAATTAATTAAAATTTTCAGATTATTTATTTATTTATTATGAAATTTTGTGGGAAAATGAGAAAGGATTGGGAGCTTGTATTTTGAGGTGACCTCAAAGATGTTGCTGAAGATGTTGTACTGGATGAAGCGACCGTTGTGGCTAAGCATTGTCGGGATGTGCTTGATCGGTTGCTGCGGTTGCGGCTGCGCCTGTCCGTCGGCTGAGCTCCACCTTCTATTTCCCTGGGTTTACTTTGATATAATTTTTAACAGCTGGCAGAATTTGGTTTGAATAATATTTACAACTTGACAGAAGTTAACAGCTGATGTAACTTTCTATCTGCACACGTGGAGTTTTCCAGCAATTGAAGGTAACGGAT
Organism: Fraxinus cuspidata; assembly: GCA_903798385.1. Lineage (NCBI taxonomy): Eukaryota > Viridiplantae > Streptophyta > Magnoliopsida > Lamiales > Oleaceae > Fraxinus > Fraxinus cuspidata. Next base: position 4,126 of record CAIGRP010073493.1, on the reverse strand, counting down.
TTGAAAGAGCGATGAATGGCTAAACGTTTGAATAAATGAGTGAGCTGTGGGTAACATTTTTTCTTCAGTGAACAAGTAGTAATCAGGGGCAAAATTGAGTGGCCATTGATTTGATTAACTCGCTTATCTTTTGCAGTTAGTTCCTGGCTAAGAATTTGATTAAACTTGTTTAGTTGCTAGTTTTGTGTGCCATGTTTAACTTGAAGCATATTCGTGGATTTAATCTCATTTTGCTTAATGCAATTACTTTGTTTCCTTTTAACTTTGTCATGCTGTTTTCTTATCTTTTTTTTTTCCCTCTATGTTTTTCTTCATGCTCAAGTAACTTAATGACTATACAAGCTTTTTATCAGGTAGTAATCACCAATGGCAACTGAGAAAAGCCCAATTGAGAAGCTGCCGTCTTCTGCAGCTCAAACCCAAGCCATGGCTTCATGTCGAAAGAAGAAGAATGAAGAAGCAACTTTTCTGCAAGATGTGAGGGATCACATTGATGAATTTGTCAATGCCTCTATGGAGGAACACAAAACTTGCTTTCAGAAGACAATCAAGAAGGTTGGCTGTTAAATTTTTTACATTCACAGGAAATGGATGTGGACACTCTTTTAGCTTTATGTAATAGAAGTTGTGCTTATTAATTGGCTTTCATGCATTTTTAGATGTTCGGCATGTCGAAAGTTGTTGCAGAAAGGAGTTCCGAGACTAAGGAAGTGGAAAGTTCTCTGCCTCTTCAGACAACATTAGCTGAGTAAGACGTGTGGTATTTTTATTGTGATGAACTGATAAACTAGATTATGGTTAATGTTGGCCACAGGGTTATGTGAATGTACAAGTTTTTAATCTTGTTCATTAGTTGAATTTCTACTTTTATGTTTCCATATGTACGAAGCTGAGTTCCTGCATGAAACTGATTTTAGATTAATTGTTTTTTAAGTTCTAACAAAGTCATACTATGTCAAAATAACGATGACGATAATGGTTGGGGATTTCTGGAATCATGATCCTTTAATGTTTGTGACAAGATTGACCGTTGATATATCATTTAACAACAAACTAAGTTTTGTTTTCAATACATTTGGATTTGGCAGTGACTTTATCATGCAACACAGTTTGGTAATTTATGTATGAGCGTGCATGGACCCCTTCTCTTTTCTACTCTCTTTCTTCTAATCTTTAATGAAAATGGCTGCTAATTAATCTCAAGTGTATATAACCTTCTATCCTGTCCTCTAGTCATGGCGGCATGCGAAGTGAAGTTTTAAAGGTCATTATATGGAGTTGGAATATTTGTTTAGATATACTATTTGGGATTTTGCTACTTGTACATAAATAATGTACATAATGAATTACATAATATGATGTGGAGGGAAAAGATTGGATGAAGAAGTTGATTTTGTTTTAAACTGACAAATGGCAGTGTGCCATGTGGCATTATGTCATATATTATGTTAATTTGGGTAATTCTTTCCTATTTGAGGTTGGTTTGGATGGGAATCAAGAATCTACTCAGAATTGGTGTATGGGATAGGGTTGTGTAGGGTCTAGAAGAGTAAAAGTGGGTTGGGCAGTCCAGCACTCAAAAATGCCCGGCCCTAGCCAAAATCGACCTGGGCAAAGTTGGGACTAGTTCGGCCTCTTTGCACCTCTAGCGAGGTTCATCTTCGACAGGATTGGTAATTTGGTATAGGTTCCGTTGTGTGAGTGATTTTTGTGTTGGTCTGAGGTACATGAAGCTTAGTCAAGTACACCATTTGTCAGGCATATCTATGTGTTCAACCTTGCTTTGCCTTAATTGATTTGTCTTGAAATATACGTACAACAAAGACATATTTTTCATTCTGTCCCCACACTCTATACTCAACAGCTTACTTGTTTCAATTTGATACTACGATAGTGGCTCGTATAAGCGATAAACAAAAGAGAAAATTGCACCATTAATCTCCAATTTATAAATCTCGTTGCAACTTTGTTTCTTATCGCGTGTCGTTCGCAATGAATGATTTTTTCTATTTGGCCGTCAACAATGCATTTTTGAGAGATAAAATGGGTCAATCCTCAATTTTAATCGAAAGAAGTAAATAAAGAGAGAGGGAGGGAAAACTGGGAAAAGTAGCAAATTGCACCCTAACCCGCTGCCTCTGACTCAGTCACATTCTCAATCTGTCGCCCCAATGCTGACTCTACCCTTCCCTCGGGTGGGGTTTTGCTTTTCTTTTTATTTTATTTACTCTTCAAGTTTAAATATGTTCTTTTTTATGCACTATATGTTCTTTATAAACCGAGAACCTCTTGAAGATGTTCCAATAGTCTGTGTAGCAAAAAATTGACATGACCGAATCCATACACAAACGATGCTACAAAAGCACAATACAATAGACAATGCTAGTGATGGTCTTTAGTTTATGGACTAATGGTGCAATTTTCCCTAAACGTATTGTTAGTGAACAACAATCAAGGGAGAGCTTTGACATTGGCAAAATTTTGCCCCTATTTGGTACCGAATAAAATTCGAATTTTAATCTAAGTTAAAGTCAGTAATTAATTTTAATCACATTTTATGGATCCCATAACTTTTCATCCTTACATTTCAACTTGTATCAAAATCTAATTATAATTCACACCAAAACTGAGGCTTTATCTACCAAATTAGCAACTAGGCCTTGATTACCAAGCATTTACCTCCTAATTGTTGTGCAATTATTGGTGTCCTTACCATTGCAATTAAAAACATTAAACTAAACAAAGCACCACTTGTATTGGAGTATATGGTTCAAGGTGTCAATTGATAGAGCGTTAATTAAGGGTCTTAAGAAAAGGAAGAGAACTGTTTAGAAGAAGGCTTGGGAAACTTAAACTAAGCAAGAAAATGAAAAGTAACGTGGATGGATGTGCAATTTGGTGGTTCTTGATAAATGAAACCCTAGCTTAATTTGTGCAATTTGGTTAATTTTCCACACTAAACATCTTCGCTATAGTGTAGTAGACGGGCGGGCTTAAAGAAGATAGACGTGCAAGTTGCGACAAAACATAGCAGTTGTTTTATGTAGTTGCGTCCAGTCCATACCATATAGCGTATATATTCATTAGTTTAACGAGGTAGCTCGAAATGAGTGAAAACTTGCCAACTTCAAAATTTTTGGATATAGCTTAGGCAGAAAGACTATGATTAACTTTTATCCCTCGTTTGGTACATATTTTTTTAAAACTCATTTTCAATAACACATTTTGCCAATAAAATAATATTGCACGTGGTCTCATAATTTTTCTTTAACCACACGTTCTAAAAACATATCATTTTTCACAAAATTTATTATCAAAAAATCTACATCAAACGTCTGGTTGATCTACTGCAATCTTTAGAGCAACCCAAACTCTAGGTCTCTAGATACAGGTCCAATTCCTAAGCAGAAAGACAATTTCGTTGTATGATAATTGTCGAGATCACCTATTATGGTTAGAAAGTCGTCTTCAGATCAATGTTTAAGAGTGTAAGTCAGGAATGTTGGTCAAGTCTCATAAGCTGAAAAAGTTTAAAACTTTTATGCTATCTAATCTAACACTCTTATAGTGCATTTTAGAAGAGTTGATCTAGCTAACCCTCTTGCCGCTCAGCATTCAGTTTTTCGATAAACTTAGATGGAGCTCCCCTGTTCTTCTACGACATATATGTAATATTGAAGGTAAAATAATTTGGATATCTTGGAGAGATATAATCTGAAAATGTACTTCTTATCTGCCTTGAAAAATAATGGAACATGTGGTCCTATTTATACATATCAAGATGACATAGGAACCATCAAAACATTTAATTCACTTACTAGATTCAAACATGGTCCGGTTCTCTTTAGGAGAACCGAACTGAACTGAACCGAACCAAAATTTTCGAGTATTTAATAAATGGAAGTGTCGGGTCCAAATATAATTATAGAACTGTTCGAGTTCGGTTTGGTTCTATTCGGTTCCGTACCATAATTAATTTTTTTAACAAATTTCTAATGGTCAATGATCGGTGGTTGAGGTTGGAGGTCGCGGCTTCGATGGACAGTTGGAGAGGGGAAGTCGAACTAGGCAGTCGGAGGATTCGATTTGGGCATGTAGATGTAGGTTTTCAAATTATCAAATGATT
>CAIGRP010073479.1:0-39349 GCA_903798385.1 Fraxinus cuspidata | reverse complement strand
TAAGGAAACTTTCAACCTGGTTTTTGAAAATCAATTTTTAAATACTTGGTTTTGTGTAATTTTCTCATGTATTAATATAGGAAAATTAGGTTGGACGTTTGTATCTCTAAATTAATTCTTTTTCTACTATGAATATTCTTCTATTTTTTAATTTTAAAATTTTAAGATTTAATAAATATTTTTTTTTCATTTTAAGATAAAAATGGCGAATACATTTTTGGAAAAAATATATTTGATAATATGACATTGTATAAAAGTAAAAATAAATTTTACAATATTTCTATAGCATGTAGGTAAGGTGAAATTAACTTGTCTAACTCATATTACTCAATGAAAAAGAATAAGTTATAATCATATCCACAACACTTCAATCATGACAAGGTCTAGTAACTAAGTCGCTCGTGTTTATAAAACATTAAATTTACTTTTTATTCATACATTTCAATGGACGTATAAGTATTGCTCACTTATTCACATTTCATTTCTAAATTTATTTAATTTAATGATAGAATAACTTATTTTTTTTGTCTTTAACATTGCATAATTTTGCTCGATCTAGCTAACCAAAGAGGTCATTAGCTCAGTATGCAATGACTCAAATATATATGTGATAAAGGGACTGAATTGCCAAGCAAAAATAATAATGGTACATTTGGCTTGGAGATTGATAGACAAAAAAATTGTTCTTTATATTTTTCAGTTGCATATGCATCTTTCTATAATAGTTGTCGAGTGTAAATAGGAAAATAAATAGGCCAGAACCACAAAAGGCGACTAATTGAAAACCCATCCGAAAAAAACCTAGAGCATTAAATTATGGCCAAACCCTTTCAAATTTGCAAATTGTTTCAACTTTCGAGTCTAAGGCTGAAACTAGTTTGGACCATAAAAGGCAAAAAGGATTTATATTCAGTAAAAAGGGAAAATGAAAAATATAGAATTGAGTTACTTATAGTAAAGATATTGGAATACATACACCACTAATTTCAAAGAAATGGTAATACTCCCAAATACCCATAAATTCATCAAATATTGTAAGTTAATTCGCTAAATTGAAGATTTCTAAATTTAATCAAAACTTCTTTTATGAAAATACATATGCAATGGAAAGCGTATTGTTGTAGTTTGACCCAAATTTTAGTGGATATTGAAATTTTGGTTGAAGTGATCTTGAAAAGATGAAATTATGGATCAGAAAGAAAAGTCGTTGCAATTTCACATACTCGAAGCTCAAGCAGCGTTGTCAAATTTTCACCTCGAGATTTAGCGCCCACCTAATGCTCGGCGGCATGTTTATCTGAATCAAGCCCATTTCGCATTTTAACACGATTTCTATACTCATATTCATCTGCAACTTGAATTTCAAGGCTTAAATATATTCTCTACAACTTGTATTGAAGTCATAACACATTTTGAGAGTTTTTTAATTGAGAGTATTAAGATCTTGTTGTAAACACATTCATTGTTGATTATGGTGAAATTTTCCTCATCTATTTGTGATTTTTCCCATTTTGAATTTCCACATAAATCTTAGTATTCTTCTTTTTTGTTTTTTATTTTATTTCATTATTGTCACTATATTGTGATCAATTCATAACACTTGTATACTAGACGCGTATCATTGAACGATAAGTGGGTTCATATATTACTGACTTTTTTTATATTGAATTTGGTGATCAAATTGTACGACTATTGATGGACTTTTGTATCGATTTCTCTTATTCTAATTAACTTCTGCTAATTTGTTGACCAAGTAATACTATTTATCACCACTTGTGTTTAACGTCGATTTGAGTTACATCGCTTGTATCATTAAATTATAGGTTCAATTAAATACAAGAATTTATAATCATTTATAATAACACATTACACACTTACACCTAAATTGATGCTCTAACACCACTATACTAGATAACATTTTTCTTTGTTGACCAATATTATCGATTAAAATTCTATTATTAAGTATATGGAGTGTTTCCCATTTGCCATAATAGTAATCCTTTATTGATTCTACTTGTTTATTAGTCGAAGCATCGTGAAGAGACACGTTGCTCCTTGAGTCTCATTGATTATTTCAATCTCTTCCAAAGCTCTCAAATCTCAATGAAGCTATTTTAGGTCGGACTTGATTTTGCAATGAGCTTTGTAATTATACATTATATTTAACTAGAAAATATACTTAAAATTTTAATCATCTCATACCTATTTTTCGAGCTACAAATACCAAGTTTCTTTAATTTGATTTAAAATGGATGTTGGACCACAAAATCTTTTGCCTTTAATATGTGAATTAAAGGGAAAGATCATATGACAACATTGACAAGGATTGGTGAGCTCCCACTTGCTGGACGCCCAATGTCGAGCCTGTCACGTGAACAAGGGCCCTCTACCCAATGGGCCCACTTCCAGATTATTCTCTAATTAAGACTTGTGGATGAAGAATGCTTTGCAACAAAAAAATAATAAATAAATAAATAAAATAATCATAATTGAAATTTGTAAATGAAAAAGTGTCTTCTACACTTTTACGATTAACTCGTAATTGTCATTTTGAAAGCGTGGCTCGAACTCGGCATTTGTGCTTGTAAGTAAAATATTTATGATCGAACTAACACATGCTCATTTTGAAATATAAGCCCATGTTACGTCCTCATTATTTTATAATACATTTTTCTTTTTCTTCTTTTTAATCACGTCTTTTATAATAAGATAACATGACACGTAAATCAAAAACTTTTTTTTTTGCAATCACACATTTAAAAAAAAAACACTATTCCAAAAATTAAAACACCAAATAATGGGGGCCAAACATGGACTAAATGAATAGCGAAGTATATATATCTTTAAATATTAAGACTTTCAGAAGACTCGACAGAGGTCAGACGAGATAAATCTAAGGCCACAAGCCCACATAGGAAACCGGCAGACAACTATTGTCCGGCCCTCAGAAAAGACCCAACATGGAATGCATACATCAACGGGAGAAAAATTCCAATCATGGGTCCATGACAAGTCTTTGTTAGTAGGGCCCATTTTAATTGAGGAGGGACTCCCTCCTCCTTCTCTTCTTCACCCATTTTTAAACATTCGATCCTACAGATGAGTCTGAAGGAAAGATTGATGAATCAAGCAACATTGTCTTCGTCATATCTTATTGATTAAAGCCTTGCTAAAGTAGATTGGGAATAAAAAACTTAGATATGAGCCATAGCACAAGAACTCTCGGTTGCTCGTAGAAATGAAAGAATTTTCGCTTGTAAAACTTTAAGAGGAGAGATAAAGCATTTAATCCAAAAGTACCCTTGCTTTGTTGCCAGCTTTCTTAGTATATAATTAAGCTCACTTTAGGCTTTCCAAATCCTACTCAACCTTTTTGGGGTATTTGAAATTTTGGTATACCGAAGTGCGATTCTGAGATGAGATTTTGATATATTTAAAAAAGAATCGATTTCATGAACATTTGATTCAGAGAATGCGTTTCGCTCTTTACTCATGAAACAGTTTCCTTGCTATGCATGGAAAAGGGTCCGTATAACCCGAAATACTGAATTAGGATTAAGAAAAAAATGTAGGATGCTTAGGATTCATTATCGTAAGATTAATGGCCACTATTATGAACCAATTTTTAAAAATGTCCAACACACACTTTGAACATACAATGAGGCGACAACAAATAGGGTCCATAGAGCCAAAATATTCCAAATGGGCTCATGTCCTTTTTGTCAATTATTACAAATTGATAGAGGCCACTTGCTATCTTGCTTAACAATGTAAGTTAACTGCCATCAGACATGTTGTGGGTCAATGAAGGTCCACCATGATACCTTCATATTTCCGAAGGTGGACTCGATTAAATTTAATAAAGAAATCCATTGCCGGGTGTGAGTTACATGTCGTCAGTTAAGATTACTTGAAAAATTCTCGATTTTTACTTAAACTAACGTAAACCGATGGACATGATCGTACACGTGTTTCGCGAGACCTGAGGCGAACTTCGGAATTTGAGCTCTTAAATCATAACAAGCAATAAATTTTTTTCATTTACAAGAATTTTATAGAACTAAATTTGTTAACTTAAAATCAACAATAAAACAACAAATACAATAAAATATTCAAAATAGTTTACAATCAAATAATAAAGCAAAAAAAATTTGGTGTTATTTCCTTCTCTTTTCTTGCTACTAAAGTACTTATCCATATCTCGGGCTTGATTTCGAATTAACACCTCTACTATTTCTCTCTTCTTATTTTCTGAGCTCCATGCGCATATTTAGGAGCCGTGATAATTCGTATTTGACTCAACAGCAAACACTAACTGAAATTCTAAGTGTAAAATGATGTTCAAATTAGTTTAAGAAAGAAAGATCGAAGGATATGGATTTTTTGTCTGAGCATTCTCCACAAATAATATATACATGGAAATGTTTTCATTCACATTCTTGTATATCCAAAGCACAGAACACCAATTCGCTTTTGCACCAAAAATAATCTACACTGGGCTCGAGTGAGAAAGAAAAAGAACTTCTTGCTCTCTTTTGACACCTCATTTGTATGTAAATCATTATGTAACTTCTCATGTAAAAGTAACTTTTTTCCTCTTACCGGGCATAACCTTATTAATGCATAACTCAGTTGCCAATGGCATATTCAGAAAATAAGAATTAAGAGTGATGAATTGTAGAATTGACGCAAATAATTGGGCTGACACACCGTGCCACTGGAACTTGGGCTTGCCAGTCACTACTGTTAGCCCATTGCTCTCTGTTTTGGCTGAAATCGCAAATTTCTAGCCCAATGATAACCATAGGAACATATTTAACTCTTGAAAAATAACTTAACATTACATGTTGAGATTGAAACCCTGCAAAATTGCAAAAATCAGGTAATAAATTAGTAAAAACAAGAATATTTGGAGTATTATACATTATTACAAGACAGAAAATTTTTTAATTTCTGTTGTAAAACATTGCAGTGGTTGAAGATATTAAGAATTCAAATGTAAGCAAATTTGTTATCATAGTTTCTCCAAGCAGATGAATAGTTGAATGTATATGTTGTGACCTAATCGTGTTATTGATATGTGATGTCTGATTTACAGCTGACAAATTGTATCACAAGATCATGCATGTGATTCATGCAATTGTCATCCATCAGTATGCGCTCCCAATTTGAATCAGACGACTTTGTTTACATTTCATGTTACTTCTATTCATGAATACATAAAGCTTTGTAGAATGTCACCATTGTGACCTTGTAAAGCAATTGGCTCTGGTCCACTCTATACTGCAGAATCACGGCCACTCCCCATGACATGTGTACGTATGACACACGACAAATTATTGTAAGTCAGTACGTGCTCCTAATGCTAATCGTTTAACTATGTTTAATGACATTTTCATATTTTTTTAAATTCATTAAATTCATATTACAGCCTAATGTATCATTTTTTCTTAATAGACACCTAATTCATGAAAACATGGACTAGTAGTTTCGTCTCATTTCCCCTCTTAAACTTCTTAGGAGTATGGAACAAATGCCCCGAGTAGATGGGCCGCGTATCCTAACTGCTAGCCCAATATCTAATTGTTTGGATGGAAATGCAGATACTCACCATGTTATATCGCAGTATATTTGGTGAAAACAGTATGGAAATGTAAAAAATATTAATAAATTTGAGGCGTGTGGTGACATTTCCACCAAACGGTAGGGACATCTAAAAAATCTCACGGAGTTTGAAACAAATGCATCGAGCTAAAGTTTATTAAAAAAATAAATAAAAATTAAACGAATAAAATGATAAAAATACAATCTTACCGTATCATCGACTTGGGTAATTTTTTTTTTTTACGTAGGAACCTGCAGCCGCTACCCGTCGCAGAGCTCTGACCACCCCAAAGGAGCGGAAGCCCGACTACTGTAAGTGCGCACTAGGCAAACCACGCTCCATATGTAGTAGTCCGCAAATCACACATGAGAGGTAATGGTGCGACGAGTTCGATCGAGAAAGTATTGGCAGGGAATTCGAAATTGTGAATTTTGATCTTCGCTTTCACCAACTCGGTCATCTTCGAAGGGGGACTTGGGTAATCTTCTTTAGAAGGAGGAGGAAAGGGTAGGGTGAAACTGAAGGCAGAAGAAAATCGAAATATTTAAGAACCTTCAGTATATTTTGAGAACTTAAAATAAATAAAATTATCTAAAAATGTTTGAAAACTTGGTAGAAATTTCTACGGAAGCTCAAATGAAAGATTGAACCAAAATTTTTATATTTGTTAATCTCAATTTTTGGCAACCTAACAGTAAATATTATAATCAAAGATCTTAATTATTCTGACTTTTTATTAAAAAAAAAAAAAAAGAGAGAGAAAAAATTGTTGTGAAACTTAGGCCGATTCTTGTCCTAATTTCAGCTTTTTATCCTTTTTTCTGATTGGTTTGAGCAAAGTTTGTTTTTTGTCCTTTGCCTAACATCGCCCACTACTTTTTTGCTTCTTTCTAGTTGTCCTTAGATAATGAAATTTGAATCTTCAGAACTCGTTGGATTTACCAAAATACCCCTTGAAAGGAATTTGATTCTCTGCAAAAGGCAAATCTTGAGCATGTGTCCTTTGGCTTAATAACAACAGTAATGCCATCAATACGATATTCACGTGAGAGGTAGTTAATAAAGTGATGCCCATATTTATAAATTTATTTTCTATCAAAAGGATTAAAATTTTAAATTTAGTTTAAATAAAAGTTAATAAAAAATTTTAATCAGAAATTTAACCCCTATTTGTTGTAAATTAAAAACAAATTTTTAGTAAATTTTGATAAAAAAAATGATGAAATGTGTGGTTGTAAAATTTCGGATCCAATGAAATGTGTTGTTAAAATTAATTGTTAATTTTGACTTGAAATTAAAATCAGATTTTAATCAGAATTGAACAGGGGCTTAATGAGATTCACAATTTTTTAACCATGCATTTTATCAACTTTTATATGTCAAAAATTTGATTTTAATCTCTACCAAGCAGGAACTTAATTTATTCTATTATTTCATCTTACATCATCATGACATCACATGAGAATGATTCACTCTTTGTACACACAGCCCCTTATTTCGTCTCGGTTAAAATTAAAATCAAAATCAATAATTAATTTTAATAATAAATTTCATGGAATTCACAATTATGTATTTCATCATTTTTTTATCGAAACATACTAAAAATATATGGCATAAAATTATTAATAACAATCAGGTCAGTGCACCATTCTTCAATAACTTTTTTAATAATTTATGAAATAGGAGAGAGAGTCTAGAGGAAGGGTCTCTTTTGTAATCGAGAGATACAAAGTCAACAATTAATCGATAAATCTAAAAAGTCCAAGACAGTTTTTTGAACAAAATCTTTATAAATGGGTCTTTTCAAAATTTAAACAAAACTTTGTCACGTGACAATATATTATTGAATATTTTTTTTCCGACCAATTATTGCTTGACAATGACGATAATATCAAACATGACGTAGATAAAATGATGTACGAGGGGCATTATCAATCTTTAAATGGGTTTTTTCAAAATTAAACGGAATAGAGATTTGAATAAATAAAATGATTGTCGCCAAAATTACTGACAAAAATATACTATTGGATCATTCAACAATCATCGATGCAATCATGACAATGCTCTAGTTGCTTATCATCGACAAAGAAGCGTTATTCTTTTTTCACTTTTATTTTATATACTTCATTGTTGACTTAAATTATCTTTTATTTGCTTGCGTTTTATTTAAATAGGAGTAGTTTTTATTGCTTTAATACTAGAACTGGCAATAAATTTCCTCACGAGCTTGTCGCCAATGGCCAATGCAATGTTTGACAACCATTAAAAAGGAATTTTTGAGAAAATGAGTTTTGAGATGGTGATTTTTATGAAAATGTATTGTTAAAATTAGGAAAAAGTTTTACGTATAAATATTTTATCTTGAAAATGTATGATTGAAAATAAGTTTTATTTTAGCTCCTCTTTGGTGTCCATTCTTTTAAAAAAACATTATTTTGAATTGTGTTTTTTTGGAGAATGAGTTATTAAAAAATAAAGAAAAATTTTGGATCTACGTGTCAAATATTTTATTATATGAATGTATGATTGAAAATAAATATGTAAAAAAAAAAAAATTTTTTTTTTGTTGACGTAGGAACTCGCAGTAGCTACCCGCCCAGCGGAGACCCGACCACCCCGAAGGTACGAAGACTCGACCACCATGAATGCGCACTAAGTAGACCCCGCTCCATGTGCAGTAGCTCGAGAACCACACAGTAGAGATAAACTGCACTATGCAAATTCGGTGCGACATGCTCGACCGAGAAAGTGTTGGCAGAAAATTCGAACTCGTGACCTTTGATTTTCGCGTTCACCTGCTCCACCAACTCAATCAAAAAAGAATTTTAAAAGAATGAAAGAGAAATATGAGCTTAATTGTTATCTAATGGGCATAATCCTTACAGGTGTTGGATTCATTGTATCCCGACCAACCTGTCTTTTACCCATTATTCAATTGGTTAATGAAATCATTTTTTGAGCGTTAAAAAAAAAAATGGGAAAAAAAAAAATCACATGAGCAATTGGCAATGTTCAAACGAGTAATAAATATAGAGGGCTCTCAATCATTGGTTCTTTCTCTGACTTTCCATATTTAGCCCCATATTTGGTAGAGATTAAAATAAGTTTTTTTAGCCATTTTTGAAAGAAAAAAAAAGGAAAATAGAACGTGTAATTGAAAAGTTACGTGTCATATGATGGATGTATGATTGAAATTAATAATTAATAATTATTTAGATTTTAATCAAATTTTTAGCGATACTAAATAAGGGCTTAAATTGAAAATTTAGCCTTGTTTGGTATGCATTAAAATCGAATTTTTAGTATATTTTGATAGAATATAATAAAATGTGTAGTCGAAAAGTTGTGGAACCCATAAAATATGTGATTGAAATTAATTATTGATTTTGATTTAAATTAAAATCTAGATTTTAATTCTTATCAAACAAAGACTTAGTAATTTGAATCATAAGATGAGAACTAATACGATTATTTCAGATTGATCAAAACAAGTAGATGTAGCAAAAAAATCCCTATTTGATATAACTAAAAAATTAAAAAAGATCTAAATCAAATTTTAAAAAATCCATATTAATAATTAAGCCCATGTTTGATTTAGTTAGAAATAATTAAAATTAAGTCAAAGTACAACAATTAAATTTCAACCGTATATTTCATGGTATTCATAACTTTTCAACAATGTGAATCTGTTTATTTCCTATTTTTATAGTAAGAATGTATTTTGACATAGTAAATTAATGGAGAATGTGTAGTTAAAAAATAGGAAAAAGATTTAAGTTTGCGTGTAATATTATTTTGTTGAAAGAAAAAGAAGAGAAAAATGTAATTTAAAAAAAAATTTGGATATCAAACAATGGCTTTATTTTATTCATTTCATTAAAATTAATTAAAAATCTCATTTTTATATGTACCACGCAGGCTAAATAACAAAAAAAACACATCCCAATAACAACAATAAATTCAAACAAATAAAGTGGCCAACATTAGTCAAACAAAATTCAAATTTCATGGCCACGTCACTCCACGTTTCAGTTTAAACTTAAAACAAACAAAAACTCTGAATTGCATTCACATAACCCCCTCCTTCTCTCTCACACATACTATCGCATTATTTTCTCTGCAACTCCTGGTTGCAGAAGGATTGTCAAGATTCATCTACTCACAAAAGCACCCGTTAAAGCTCTTTTCCTGGCAAAGTTAGAACGTTTATTTGAAGAAATCTTTGAATTATTATCTTGAGTCCAGTAAAGATTGAATCTTTTTTACTTCCAAGATTGAATTTTTCAATCAATAAACCATGAAGAGTCCCTCCATTATTGCTTCAATAAAGTTTCTTTATATCCTCACACTCTCCATTTCTTCCACTTTCTCGTTGAATTCAGACGGCCTCTCGCTCTTGGCCCTCAAAGCAGCCATTTCAAACGACCCATCAAAAGCTCTCATTGCTTGGTCCGATTCAGATTCAACTCCATGCAAGTGGGATGGGATCACCTGTGATCTCACTCACCAAAAGGTGACCTCCGTTTCTCTTTCCAACAAGAGTCTCTCAGGCTACATTCCCTCGGAGGTTGGTGCACTGTCTTTTCTCACTTCTCTTGACCTCTCATACAATTATTTCAGTGGACCCCTGCCACGCCATATTGCAACACTTCTGAACCTTGTTCATCTCGATCTATCTTCAAATAAGTTCAATGGCACACTCCCTGAGAGCCTAAGCAATTTAACCCATTTAACAGGAACTTTAAATCTTTCTTACAATGAATTTTTCGGCGAAATTCCGGCGAGTTTTGGCAGGTTACCGGTGACGGTCAGCCTGGATCTCCGGCACAATAATCTCAGTGGAAAAATACCTGATGTGGGGTCACTTATGAATCAGGGCCCCACTGCATTTTCTGGAAATCCTTATCTTTGTGGGTTTCCATTGAACAGCCAATGCACAATGCCGGAGGCTCAGAATCCAAGAATTTTCGACAACCCCGTAAAGCCAGAGAATCAAGGAGTTTCTTCAAATGGGTTTGGGGAGAGTAAAAAGGTAAAAAGTGGGTCACTCATAGTTTCAGTGATTGCTGGCTTTTCTGTGGTGGCTGGGATAGTGTTTGTTTCAGTGTGGATGTCTAGGAGAAAATGGAAAATGGCAGAGAACAAACTGGGAAAGGAAAATGTGAGCAAAGAGGTGGGGGCAATGGGAAGTGAAGAGGAGGGGCAAAAAGGGAAATATGTTCTGGTGGATGAAGGGTTTGGTTTGGAACTAGAGGATTTGTTGAGGGCATCTGCTTATGTTGTTGGGAAAAGTAGGAGTGGGATAGTGTACAAGGTGGTGGTGGGTGGAGGTGTCAAGGGGGAAGGATCAGGTGTGAGGGGTTCAATGGTGGTTGCAGTGAGGCGTCTCAGCGAGGAAGACGCCACGTGGAGGTTTAAGGAGTTTGAAACCGAGATGGAAGCCATATGTAGGGTTCAGCATTGTAACATTGTAAGGTTGAGAGCTTATTACTATGCCAGTGATGAGAAGTTGCTGGTTTCTGATTTCATCTGCAATGGAAGCCTGTACAGTGCACTACATGGTAAGAATTACTCCTGTACTTGTTGATGATTTTGTTAATTTTCTATCGTTGTTTGCTTCATGGAGTAGACAGTAGTTGCAAATTAGACTTCAATTTAGCATGATCAATGTGTTAAAATGTTGCAATATGATTTTGATTTGGCATACTCAATGTGCTGTCACATTTGAGTTGACAATTCTTGATTGTTATTACTTAGGGAGAGTAAAAGATCCTTTTCAGGTTTAGGGCATGCATATGATCAGAATCCGAAATGCTTAGACATACTAAGGAGTTCGCCGCCCAATAACTAATTTTGTTCCTAGGTAAGAATAACCAGTAGTGATGAAGGATATGGTCTATCCTGTTAGAACCACACCTGTACCCAAGTCCATTTGCGACGTTATTTTAAATTCATAAGTGAGATATATGCGAAAAACATGCAGGATTATCATTAGGATCGTCATACTTGCCTATCATCAATGAACTGATCGGATGAAACAACCTTAAAGCTTTACAGTGAAGTTTAAAGTTTACAACAATTGAGGTTTGATTCCTTAGATTTGGTCCTTAATCCTTTCCTAGAAGATCATAGAAGATCATACATGGCATGCTAGTCAATCTTGTCTACTTGCCACAAAGAAATGAGAAACAAAAAAGATCTGTAAGGGTTTATTCCTTTTCAGAGGAAGGAAAGGGGAGGAAGGGATGAGGGTAGTGGTAGAAAACGGAATGAAACAAATGTATTATAAGGATGACAACGGTAAAACTTATAAACCTTTCTCCTTCCCTTTCCCTTCCACATATTTAATTGCCAAATTAACATTTTCATTCCCTTTCCTTTCCCTAAAATTGAACAGAGCCTAATAAGCATATCAGATTTTGTACCGAAAACTATTCTGATTGTTAAAGACTGTTATTGTCTGAAAAGGAAAAAAAGAAGATAGAATACATGTATGGCTAAGCTTAAAAAATGGTAAAACTTACTGATAAACCACAGAGTAACAAATGCTGAGATACACAAAGATGTGGCTTTCACAAAAGAGACAATCATATATTTCTTGGCTTGTGCTGGCTATCAATCTACTGCGACTCTCCTTTTCTTTATTCCCTTTTTAGCCTAAGTACGCGAAGCAGCTCGCTGCTACGATTTTTCAGTTACTTGGTGGACTCCATGCTATTCATTTTCTAGTACACCTCTCGTATTGGCCAAAACATAATCAGTTCTTTGATTCTATTGATAAAATGTTGCAGGAGGACCTGTCAATTCCTTGCCTCCGCTATCATGGGTGACAAGATTGAGGATTGCTCAAGAAACAGCGCGTGGTCTACTCCACATTCACGAATGCAGCCCTAGAAAGTATATTCATGGCAACATAAAGTCATCAAATATTCTTCTTGACAATGACCTAAAACCTTTTATCTCTGGGTTCGGCCTTAATCGCCTTGTGCCTGGTACCTCAAAACTCACAAATGCAGCCTTTGGAAATCAGAACATAAACCAAATTGTTGTAAGTCCTAAAAGTTCAACTTCGTCATCTATTATGTATATCGCACCTGAAGCTCGAGTTGCAGGAAGCAAACTTACGCAAAAATGTGATGTATATTCTTTTGGAATCGTGCTTTTGGAGATGCTGACTGGTCGACTACCAGATTGGGGGCCAGAAAGTGATGGCAAGACACTCGAAGGCCATGTCAGGAAGGTGTTCCGTGAAGAACGACCATTGTCTGAAATAATAGACCGTGCCATTTTGCACGAGGTTCGTGCAAAGAAACAAGTTGTTGCAGCATTTCATATTGCTTTAAACTGCACAGAACTGGATCCGGAGTTACGACCTAGGATGAGAACGGTTTCTAACAATCTTGATTGCATTAAGCTATAGTCTAGCAATGTTGGTAACTATTTTGTAAAGATGTTTTTAGTTGGTAATGTCAAATGTTGTACCTGATTTTAGTCCCAAAATTTCGAAGGATGTTTTTCTTGAGAATGTCTTGAATTGGGCAGAAAGAGAAGTCCTTAAGGCAGTAGGTTTAAATCGGTGCCAGCCAGTTTGGGTAGATCCCTCCCAGACGACCCTTGCTCGGACAGGGCTGGATCTAGCAATTTTTATTTTGAAAAAAAATTACTGAAGTTATTCCCAGACTTCAGACTCTGGACTATGCAGTTGCAATGGTCAATGTGCCACCTCTGTACTTTGCCTAATACAATAGAGGCTCACCCGGCATGGTCCAGGTTGGCCACGGCCCCTAGAGCCAGGCAACACCAAGGGCTGAGCTTTGACGTGCTGTGCCTGGCGGCTGTTGAGTTTGTACCATTGGGTCCAAAAACACCTCTACATGGAACACTTGCTCGGTATTGAAGAGACATGTGCAGACAACAATGACATGATCGATAGACAGTGATGGTGCTAAGCCGCAACCAGTTTTTTTAATTCAGCTTAGAAGTTAGACCTAGTCTAGGGATTAAGAAAAGCCAAATACACAAGTTATGAGTGCAATTACAGAAATTGAAATAAGCAGGCTCAAAGGTGAACTAAACTAAGTTTACAAACTTTTGATGAGAACAGAATACCAAAATTTATAACTGTTCTGTCATTGAACGGAAAGGGACTTCATAATGTCGGCCTTGCTGAATTAACTAGTCTAATATCACCACCAAATAGAAGAATTATGATTTAAGACAAAAACTAAGGGTCCGTTTTCTTTACCATTTTCAAGCTATTTTCTGTTTTCGATTTTCTAAAACAGTGAAAACGCGTTCTCTTTTCCATTTTTGAAAACACGTTTTTGAAAACAAGTTAAAAATTTACAAAGAAAACCAAAAAAGACAAATTTGTTATTTTGGGTGTTTTCAGTTATAATTAAGTCAAAATTTTCAAAACGCGTTTTGGGTGTTTTCAAAACAATTTTCCAAAATGCCAAAAAGAAAACATTTTCAACAATCTCAAAATGGACACTCAAATCACAAAATCCAAAATGAATTCAAAACTCAAAACACAAAACTGAAACACAAAGATAACAACCCCTAAATGATTATTTAGTCATTGTCTATTTAACTTATTTTATTAGGAAAAAGAAGAAAAATATACTCAAGTGATTATTTAGTCATTGTCTGATTTAACTTTTTAAGTCAAATGTTATTAGTTTACCGGGTCATCCATCTCAACACCCAGAGAATGAACCTTCCGATAAATAAATCCTTCTAAACTTCATGGATTCATTGTATAAACATCAAGAAAGCATATGTAATCATTCATAGCTTCAGCCATGGCAGAGTTCCAAGACTATGTCATTTACTTCCTCATTTGGCTTGTTTCTACTATTCTGATACGAATATTTATCCAAAAACGAACCACATCAGGCCTTCCTCCGAGCCCTCTAGCCTTACGAATTATTGGTCATCTCCACCTCCTCGCCCCAATACCTCACCAAGCTCTAGTCAAGCTGTCTCAACGTTATGGACCTTTGATTCACATATTTCTTGGTTCAGTTCCTTGTGTAGTTGCTTCCTCACTTGAAATGGCTGAAGAGTTCTTGAAAACATACGAAAGTTCCTATTCCAATCGACCTCATAGTTTGCTACTGATTACCTAACTTATGGTTCTCAAGACTTCTCATTTGCACATTATGGACCTTATTGGAAGTTTATGAAGAAACTATGCATGTCTGAACTTCTTGGTGGTCAAACATTAGAACTGTTACTTCCTGTTAGACGATCTGAAATGAGACGTTTCATAGAATTTTTATCACGAAAAGCTAGTGCAGGCAAGTCAACTGATATTGGTGGAGAGCTTATTAGACTGACAAATAATGTAATATCAAGAATGATTATGAGTGAAAGTTGTTCAGAAGATGAAGATGAAGCTGGAGATGTCAGGAAATTGGTTCTAGAGATTGCCGAGCTTACCGGGAGGTTTAATCTTACGGATTTTAATTGGTTTTGTAAGAATTTGGATTTGCAGGGATTCGGAAAGAGGCTTAAGGAGGTTCGTGACAGATTTGACGTGATGATGGAGAGGATCACTGATGAACATCAAAATCCAGGCCGGAAATTGAAGCTAGAGATCGAGGAAGTAGAAGGCGTAAAAGATTTGCTCGACATTTTACTTGATATATCAGCAAATGAGAGCTCAGAGACGAGTTTGACAAGAGAGAACATTAAAGATTTTATCCTGGTAAGTAACCTGCATTACCTTTTGTCGTATCAAATGTTCATCACATGAAAAAGGCAACTTCTTGATTTAGTAGATAGAATTGCAAAAATTAATCAAAGTATTAACCGAGTTTAATCGACAACAAAACAAATACTTTGCATGATCACACTCATAATCTTTATAATTTAAGTGTAGGGAACGATAATACATAATCCATTTGAGGATTAAAGGCAGATATACGAGCTATTGTTCTAGTAAAACCACTCTTTAAAGTCCAAATCATCCTACAGCTTGAAGTTCAGAAGGATGTATCTTTCTTTTCTTGTCATGCTCAATGTTACACCTAAATTCATTTCTGTCGTCTCTTCCTTCTCTTCTGGTAATACCTGCAACACTGATGTGGGGTATTTCTTCATGCCCCTCAGATGACCGTTAGCTTTGTGAAGAGAAAACAATATATATGGAAAACTTTATAAAATTGTGCCTCAAGTGTCACTGGTTAAATCTCTAATAACCAGTAGACGCAGTCTGATAAAAATTCTGTCATTGGAATTTTACAGGACATATTTGCTGCAGGAACTGATACATCAGCAATCACAACAGAATGGGCTCTGGCAGAACTAATCAACCATCTAAATATATTGCAAAAAGTCCAGCAAGAAATTGATTCTGTTGTTGGAAAGAACAGACTTATAGAAGAATCAGACATCCCAAACCTTCCACACCTTCAAGCCATTGTTAAAGAAACGCTAAGGCTTCATCCAACAGGACCATTAATTGTCCGAGAGTCAACTGAAGATTGCACCATTGCAGGGATTTAAATCTTGTCTTCAGCACACCCTCCAGACCAGTGCACTTTTTTATCAAAATCTAACACGTGCACAATTTTCTAAATGGTAGTGGCCAGACTTGAACATGGGTCTTTTGTCCAGTTAAGTAACAATTTAAATCTCATCTTTAACACAGGTTACCGCATTCCAGCGAAAACGAGACTTTTTGTCAATGTTTGGGCCATTGGTAGGGATCTTAAACACTGGGAAAATCCACTGGAGTTCCGGCCAGAAAGGTTCTTGAACGAGGATGGTAATGTGAAAGCACAGTTAGATGTAAGAGGACTCATGTGTTGCCATTTGGGAGTGGTCGAAGAGGATGTCCTGGAACTTCTTTGGCTTTACTGGTTGTTCAGACAACCTTAGCAGCCATGATTCAGTGCTTTGGGTGGAAAGTTGAAGGGAATGGGACTGTGGATATGGAAGAAGGACCTGGTATAACACTTCCAAAGGCACATCCTCTGATTTGTTTCCCTGTGGCTAGATTTAATACAATGCCATCTATGTAACTCTTTATCTTTATAATCTTTGATTGAACATTTGAAAAAGATAAAATCTACTTACAAAATACACATTATTATGTGTTCAAAATAATTCTATGTATAATAAACATATCTTTCTACAATTGTATCTACTACTCAAATATGAAAAATACGTGTACATTACGTGTTATCGAATAATTCAACAGGTAAGATTGCTGGCATGGAAAAGATATATGTGGTGAGGGTACACATGCCTAAATACTTAAACTGGGGAAATCACATCTAATTGAATTTGTTAATCAAATCAAGATTAGATCACCAATAACACCTTATTTTGACCAAACATTAAAAACAAAAAAATCCATGCCTCTAGGATTATTTCAGTTCCCATGTAAGTACTGTAGGGAAAATTGCAGCAGCGATTCCTAACTTTTTCAATTTTTACAGACATTACCCTATTATTCGTTTTATGCCAACGAAGATCCCTAACATTTCATAAATATACAACTGGAGTTCAAATGGAAGAAAAACATCCATTTGACCGTTAGTTGACCAAGAAAGTCAAAATTTACTTAATTTTGACCAAATTAAAATGAGCAAAATTGTACTTTGCATTTTTCTCATATTAAATAAGTTAAAAAATTAAATTAAAAAATCCCAAAAACAAAAATAAATATATAACCCTAATTCCCCAAATTAAAATCTGATGAGGTCTCTTCTTTTTCGGTGAGACCTACCAGAAATAGTAGCTACCGCCACCTTCGATCGACACCGCCACCACAACTCCCACTCACCACCACCCACACCCACCATCGTCATACGAAATCAGAAATCAAATTCATCTCTATCAAACCTAGAAATCAAATCGCACCCCGCCCAAAGATCGGGATTTGAAATCCCAAAAGCTGCATCGATTGTTTGTCCATTTTTTTTTGTTGAAATACCATCATCAAATTGGACACCTAGATTATGGGAGTCGACTAGTGATAGTCCACGATAGTAGGTGTGATCAGAGGATGAGTTGTCAGCAATTTTTGAGTTCGCGATTTGGGGATTTTGGGTGGTTATTTCAGCTACATCTAGTGGAGTTAAGGTGGGCAGTTGGATGGGATGTGTAGAGGGAGTGAGGGCTTTTCAGTGATGTGTAAATCTGACGGTTTGGTGGTGGTGTCGGCGACGGAGAGGCTAATTTTTGAAGATTCGTTGATTTTAATTTTTTATTTGTGGATTTGGTGTCGGTCGGTGTTGGTGGTTGATTTTTTAGTTATGAGGGATAAGCTGGGGGCTGGGCTGGGGTGAAGAAGAAACCATTTTTACCTTCGATTTTTCATTTATTAAATTTATTTATTTATTTATTTAATGTGATAATTTTTAACCTACCATTTTGCCCTTTTTATTTGGTCAAAATTAATAAAATTTTGACTTTCTAGTGAACCAACGGTCAAATGAATTTGTTTCCATCCATTTGGACTACAGCTACATATTTATGAAAAGTTAGGGACATTTGTAGGCACACAATGAAGATTAGAGTAAAGTCTACAAAAATTAAAAATGTTAGGGACCGCTAATGCAATTTTCCCTTTATTCTATTAGATATTTTTAAAATAAATATTTAACATCAATTTTAATTTCTTATTTTCTTATCAAAGCAATAAGCAATTCGTACCGAAAGATCAAAAATACATTACAAACTTAAGAATGGGGTATACATTGAGAATATAGTTCCAAATTTAACCACTCTTCGAGGATTAGCACAACACAGATATCGAGATGTAGGAATAAAACTAATCTCGGTGCAAATTGAGACCCACTGGACACGAGTGGGTCAATATCTTGGTACATTTCTAATTTCATATTGTTCGTATCGTCCAATATATTTTTAAATATATATATTTTCTAGACCAAAGAATGTACTCATTTCTTATATGACTTAAGATAAGTTTGAGGTCTTACTCCGGTGTCATATAAATTAAATTGAAGATCACATTGGGGAACAAGTCAACCAAGTATTTCCACTTCGTGAACTACTTGGGGGAGTTGAATTGTATAAAAAGGATCCGTGCAATTGATATTTTGATAAAAACATAAGTTTTTAAAAAGCCTAAAACAATTTTTGAGACTAAAAAGCTATTTTTAAAAGTTTGTGAATAATTTTTTGAGAGCGTTTTTCACTAGAAACGTTTTTAGAAGATGCTGATATATGGTCACTGAAGTACAAGTAGAAATTATTTCAAACGAGTGGAGTTATTGATCACTATAACTATTTCTAGGTGTCAAAACATGTCACGCAACTGTCCCGATGAACTAACATGCCTAAGATAATTGCAAATCAAAAGGGAATGAAAGGGTCAATTCTCCTACCAAAACAATTGTCCTCTTCAATTTGTGCATTAATTTTATGAATAAAAATCTCAGCATAGTCAAATGTTGGACATTAAATTGCGGCAAGTAATCTCAAAGAAAATCTTGTTCATACAACTTAACATCTATATATAAATACACATATAGCTGACTCTACAACCAAAATCTGGATCAATTTTGGGCCATTTTCAGAAAATGAAGAACTCAAATTTTGCCACTCTTTCTTTTTATTGTCTCATACTTCTGTCAAGGCCATTTTTCTCTTTCTCTGCCACAGAAAGGTGCAATCCAGATGACAAAAAAGTCCTCTTACAAATCAAACAAGCCCTAAACAACCCTTATCAATTGGCCTCATGGAATCCCAACACAGGTTGTTGTGATTGGTATGTTGTTGATTGTGACCCCAATAACAACCGGATTGTTACATTCAATCTCTTCTCCGCCAACATATCTGGCCAAATTCCTGCAGCTATCGGAGACCTCCCTTATCTCGAAACTTTAGTATTCCGAAAACTTACCCTTTCTAGATTTATCATTCAATGACCTAACCGGTTCAATCCCGGTTGAACTGTCCCTACTCCAAAACCTCGACGCCCTTCACTTAGACCGGAACAGACTCACTGGAACCATCCCAGAATCCTTCGGAAAGTTCACCGGAAAAGTACCTGATCTCTATCTCTCCCACAACAACCTCACAGGTTCAGTCCCAAAATCTTTAGGTGACTTGAACTTCACTGTGCTCGACTTTTCGCAAAATAATCTTATAGGTGACATCTCATTCTTGTTTGGCAGAAACAAGACTATCCAAATAGTAAATTTCTCGAGGAACATGTTCGAGTTCAATCTGTCGAACGTGCAGTTTCCCGACAGCTTAACATCATTGGATTTGAATCACAACATGATTAGTGGGAGTCTGCCACAGGATCTGACAAAATTGAATTTGCAGTTCTTGAGTGTTAGTTATGACAGGTTATGTGGTCAGATTCCTGCTGGTGGGAAATTGCAAAGCTTTGATATTAGTTCTTATTTCCACAACAAATGCCTGTGTGGAGCTCCATTGCCTGCCTGCAATTAAATGATTTCTACAACTAGATGTTATGTAACAAAATTCTATGTTATACTTTCTACTGCAGTGCGATTAATAAGAAAAATATTATACTAGGCCACTTGTTTGAAATGCTCGATCAACTATTTGCTTCTATTTGGAATTAGTTTGAGTTATGGCTAGGGGCTTCAACCAGCCGTCTTAGACTATAGCACGACTCGAAACCCAGGTCTACACCTCTACGATCATGCAGTTATACTCAATTCAGTCGGGTGCCTTAGAGTAGCACGACTCGAAACCAGGTTCTACACCTCTACGATCATGCATTTATAACCAATTCAGTAGTAAGAATAACGCGTTTTCATTGCACAAGTTTTTAGCTATAGAATATTATGTCCAAGAAAGAAGAAAATATTATCCCCTATTTGCAGTTGTATTCCATTATCCATTTTAGTCAACGTCTTGACCTTGTGGGATCCAGACTCCGATTGTTGCCATTGGTAAGCGGTGGATTGTGACCCTGAAACCAATCACGTCAATGATCTTCACCTCATCTCGGCTAATCTTTCCGGTCAAATCCTGGAAAAAAATTGACGAATATGTTCAACACTGTGTACCAATCATGCACTCTAAGAATATTTAGAATCGTGCCTTATTCCATCCCGTAAAACTATTACAAGCTGTTGCGGCAGATGAGTAAGCCAACAGCAAAACAGGTTCAACTCAAAACCTTGAGCAATTATCCAAATAGCGATCATTTTCATTTGCAATTTGGCAATGGTGCTCCACACGAGCATCTATTGTGAAAATACTCGGTGTATTCGAAGTTTTGCAACGTCCCTCCTTGTGGAATTGGACCACAGAATCTGTTGTAACTAACATTGAAGCCATCCAATCTCAATTAACTCTTCCGGAAGACTCCCCGTGATCCTATTATGGTTCAAGTCCAAGAATCTTAAGCTGTTTGGCAACTCCACATTTGAAATATCAAACTGCAACATGTTCCTGTTCAAGTCAAGAATTTGTATGGTCTTGTTTTTCCCTAACATAAATGATATGTCCCCTTCGAGCTTGTTTCTATATAACTCAATCCGAGTGAAGTTCAAGTCACCCCAACTTCTCGGCACTGTCCTTGATAACTGGTTGTGGGAGAGATAAAGATACTGAAGACTCGGTGTCAAATTCCCTAATGACTCCGGTATACTTCCGGTGAGTTTATTCCGGTCTAAATGAATCCCATTTTGTTTTCGTAGTTCAGAAAGTGAGGAAGGGATTGGACCTGAAAAACTGTTGAAAGACAAATCAAGAAATGTCAAGTTTTTAAGCTGGCCAAGAAATGAAGGGGTAGGATCAGAAATATTAGTCTAGCTTATAGTAAGCGATTTGAGCTTCGTGAGTTTAACAAGGGATGCAGGAATATTTCCTGAGAGATTACTGATTTTAAGAAAGGTCAAAGATTCAAGAAAAGGGAGATCACCAATCTCTTCCGGGATTTGGCCAGAGACATTGACATCGAAGAGGTGGAAAACGTTGATCCAATTAGTTATCCGATCACACTCCACCACATACCAGTAACAACAATCAGTATCTGGTATCCATGAGGCCAAGGCATAGGGATTGTTAAAGGATTCTTTGATTTTCAGGAGGACTTTTTTATCACGTTGATGGCATCTTTCAGACAGAGAGGACAACGGTAGAGACAGAGAAATGATAATGCAAAGAAACTGGAAATTGAGTTGAGCCATGAAAGGAGCTGAAGATTGAAGCAAAGTAGGAGGAAGCAAATTTTGACTTTCAGTCCAACAAGAAGTTTTTTTAAACAAATGGCTGAAGTCTAATAGTTGAATCATGATTTTGACTAAAATGGATAATGGATGACAACTGGTCACCAATGAAATGCCTTTTATGTTTTGTTCTTTTCCGACAACTCATCTAAAAACTTAATAATTTGTGAAGTGAAACTCAAATAATTGCTGCATGTATCCCATTTACTGTAGTCACGTTTATACAGTCGTGCATACCAAATATGCCCTTCGCACGCAAGAATATTTGAAAGCACGCTGCTAAGTTAAGTGTAATCTTATTTCATTGCGTCAAATTATTACATGTCCCTGCTGCTATCGCATAGGAGGAAGCTAACAGCCTGAACATATACAATTCAAAACTTTGAGCAATTATCTCAATGGATTACTGCAGATCATTTGCAATTTGGCAATGGTTCTCCACACAAGCATCTATTATGGAAATACGCAGTGTATTCGAACTCTTGCAACCTCCCACCTCGTGGAATTGGACCGCAGAGTCTATTATAACTCACATTGAAGCCCTGCAAACTCAGTTGAGTTAATCCTTGCGGAAGACTCCCCGCGACCCTATTATGGTTTAAGTCCAAGAATGTCAAGCTGTCTGGGAACACAACATTCGAGATGTCAAACTGCAACATGTTCCTGTTCAAATCAAGAATCTGAATAGTCTTGTTCTTCCCAAACATGAATGATACGTCCCCTTGGAGCCTGTTTCTGTATAGCTCAATGAAAGTAAAGTTCAAATGGCCCCAACTCCTCGGGATTGTCCCTGTTAACTGGTTGTGGGAGAGATAAAGATACTGAAGAGTCGGTGTCAAATTCCCGAATGACTCTGGTATACTTCCGGTGAGTTTGTTCCGATCTAAACGAATCCCACCAAGGTTTCTGAGTTGGGAAAGTGAAGAAGGGATTGAACCAGAAAAATTGTTGAAAGACAAATCAAGAAATGTCAAGTTTTTAAGCTGGCTAAGAAACGAAGGGATAGGACCAGAAATATTAGTCCAGCTTATAGTAAGCGACTTGAGCTTAGTGAGTTTGAGAATGGATATAGGTATATTTCCGGTAAGATTAGTGATTTTATGGAAGGTTAATGATTCAAGATAAGGGAGGTCTCCAATTTCCGGCGGAATTTGTCCGGAGACATTGGCTGTGAAGAGGTGGAAATCATTGATCCGATTGGTTTCTCGGTCACACTCGACCACATACCATTGGCAACAATCTGTTTTTGGATCCCATGAGGCTAAATGGTAGGGGTTGTTAAAGGATTCTTTGATTTTCAGAAGGACTTTTTTGTCATGTGGATTGCATTTCTCAGTTTTAGAGAGAGAAGAAAATGGTAGAGAGAGGAAAATGAGAAGGGAAATAATACAGAGAAACTGATAAGCCATTACGACCGTCGAAGATTGGATCGAGAGCACACTGCATATATAGAGGAGGAGGAGGAAGCAAATTTTGACTTTTACTCAATTAAAAGTTATTATTTAAAACTAATGGCTAAAAGCATGAAATGCGATTCAAGATTTATACTGAAATGGATAATGGGTGACAACTGGGCAAGTGTATGCGCATGTTAATATTTGTGGGACCGACATTCATAATAGAATAGTCATTATGAAACATGTGAACGAGTCCAACGTATCAAACGTGTCAATAATTCACATGCACAATTAATTAGAACCACGAACCATCGCTTCTTCTGTGCCCTTTACTTGATACTCCAATTCGAGCCCCACGAATTCTCTCTTCTGTGCCCTTTACTTGATACTCCAATGACTAAAGTAATATCAATTTGCATAAAAGAAAATAATCCACAATAGACAGGACAGAACCCAGTTTTCACTTTAAGCCCCGTTTGGTGGGCTTTTTCTTGGAAAAATAATGGTTTAAATAATAATTTTTTGAAAAATGTACGATTAAAAAGTAAGAAATATTTTTCTTGTTTACGTATAAAATATTTTGTTGTGTGATTGTGTAGATTTTTTTTTTTTAAAGAATGAGAGACAAACATAGGTTTAATGTTGTCTAAACACGATAACTTGAATGAACAAATCAGTGGAGAAGAAAATCTCATAGAATGTCAAAATCAAGATCATGTTGGTTCAAGAACAAAAATAACTATTAAGCAAAAGGGGAAATCTAAATTATCAGCTTCAACACATGGAACTGCAGATCTTTCAGTCTTCCACCAAGAATCGTCGACGGAAAATTTTGCTAGGAAAATATTGTAGTAGTTGCTTGAACGCAGAAGATTTCATTCGACCCTAATCAGACAATCATATTCAAGTGCGAACAGACCAAAGATAAGAAGACATCATCTCTTGATCCTGGTCTAAAACATCAAACCAAGAACCCCACCTCCACGTAGAAGCCAAAAAAGAAAGACCTCATAATGAAATAAAGTTCACTAAAATAAAATACCACCCAAATTCATTTTAAATAAACTACTAGTAGAATTGAAAGATCGAAATTGTCCATAGCAATTTAAATTAAATGACAACTTGTGCGACTAGATATTACCAAGGATATGTCGCCACAGAACCGACTTTACATCAGAAATCCTAGCAAACAAACTGCAAATCCACAAAATCTGCAAGTTCCAAGAGAGATCCTACACATCTTACCAGGGACTCACCGTTTGGTGTAACAAAGAAAACAAGATCCATTTATCTGCTGCTTCTGAAAGACAATGGACTTGGACAGACAAAATACAGAATGCTCACAACATGCAATCTGTTCTAGCAGGTAACCTTCTAAAGAAATTGAGGGGCACGGAAGGAAGCTTGTGACGGAACCTAGGATGCCTCAAAACATAGAAACCTGTAAGAAGAGCCACCACTTGAAAAGGTGTGACATAGAGAACAATGGCAGCAACCAAACAGAAAATTACAAACAAAGCTGTAGCTCTTGGGTCCCTCCAGCTCAGCAGAGACTGTAGCCTTTCCCCTTGTGTTGCCAAATCGCCAACTACGGTTTGGATCTTCCCTGCAATGCTTCTCAAACGGTCGTATCTCATCCTCACAATATCTGGAGGACGTGTAGTAGGAAAAGTGTCAAACTCCTCGTCTAGTTCATCAGGATGAGCGTTATCAGCACAGGAGAGGCGAGTATCCATGTGGGGAGGATGCCTTGGCCTCCATCTGTAGTGCCAAACTCCAATTAAGAACAAGTAGAGGAAAATAGTGGGCAAAATAAGCTCGGGATATAAAACCAGTATTAAGAACAAAATGTGAATCAGAACGGTAGTAATGGGGTTCTTCCAGTTGCATATCTGATCAAACCATTTTCCAACAGCAATTAACCCACTCAAAACCCCCATGATTCTAAAAAAGTTTGCTTTGCTTCTCCTCATACTCCACATGTGAGAACCTACGTCCAGCATATACTCCACTATCTCCTTCCTCAAAGGCGGCTCAGCACGACTCAGCCTCATGGAAACAATCTGAGTGGCCTGGTGCCTCAAGCTGTCGAGCTGACTCACAGTTAATGGATGAATATAGTGCATTTTGGGCAACAATGGTTGCGAGTACATATGCATCATATTCAACAAGGACGAGCAAGTATATCTCACAGCCAAATGAATTTCACCCATCTTTTTTACCCCAGAAGGATGCAAAACTAGAAGGGGATATGAATGTGTATACACACGATCAGTTTCAAGGGTAGAAAGGCGAATCCTGACCTTTCCAATCCGTGAATCCCTCCCAGGTTTATCTCCACCTTGCAAATGACAGTTATCAAATACACCTATGGTTATGACGGTGCATGGATCAGAAACTTCCCAAGTGTATTGTTCATTCCATTTGGGAGCAAAACTGTCAATGATGGTCCTCGTCCTGACCCACTTCTGCCCATATTTGGCAACGCAGTAAGCATCAGTAGTTGCTCGCCCATCTTTAGTCTTCATCGGTGACAACCCATGAGCACTCAAAATACCCAACTCTAGAACCCCAATGCTGGGCTTCCATAGCTGTTTTGCTGTTGGTCTAAGATCACTGCTGTAGTGAGTCGATTCATCCAAAACATGGTAACCACCCTCCAAGCATATTCTCATATGAATCCTACTGGCAAACTTGATTTCCTTCTTCTTTTCACCTTCAACAATGATATGCTTCTCAAGATTATACCACCTTGTATTCACAGGTTTATGATCCAGTCTCCTGTCTACATGCGCAAGAGGAATGGCGCATCTTCCGAGGACTTCATCTTTGTTGGGTGCAACTCTGTCTTCCGCGCTCAAAATTAATGGCTCCTCAAATGGTTCTGCAGCAACAAACATCAAATCTTCATTCCACATAGGATTGATACTCTTGTTCATTGACACCCGAGTCCTCAACGCCTGATTTCCCAGTATGGCCTTCACAAAAACTTCTGGATATCGACCTTTATCAGTCGGCTGCAAGTCCTGAGCTTCAATCACATTGACTCTCAGATACCACAGCTTAGGCGAGAGGTAAACCTTTGACCTGATATTTGCAAGACCATCAATGCCACTAACTGTCGCAGCATCAGAATGCCATGCTTCAGGAAATGCTTCATCGGCTTGAGTACCCATCCAAACGGCCAACATCAGCTCTCCTTTAAGCTTATCACCCTTCCTATCCTCTAACCTATACCACTGTGGGGCTAAGGGACTATCGGGGGGAACTCTTTTAGGAATCTCATTCAAGTCAAACAGAACCCGACCCATAAAATCGTCCTTCACAAAATCCTTATCTTTCACCGTAACCTCAAGCACAGAGGCTTGAATCCGTTCCTTTGAGAAAGCAAACACCTGATTCCATTCAGGGTTGGACTTCTTCTCAAAATGACGTGTTGTTCCTTTATAGTTACCAAGCTTAACCTCAACATAAGGGTCACAACTACCCGTCACATCCTTCCCTGGCAGATCTTTTGCCTTTACAACTCGAACATATAGGTACTGCATCTGCTCAACGAGGTCATAGGTGCTCGTGAGCTTATCTCCGGTGACCTTCCCCCCACCAAGGTGGGGGTTAGTCTCCTTGAGAGAATAATCTTCTTGTGGAGGTCTATGCATTTCTTCACTTGTCTCTTTTTATCCACACAACGCGATATCCGTACCAGGTTTAAGAAATACGACAGAGATTTCAAAACCCCTCAATAGATCTCAACAGAAATAACCTGGAATATTCATAGCCATTAAAAGAGTTAATGAGGCGGTGGACCAAACTAAAACAGAGAAAAAATATAAGAAAAGTAAGTCTAAAACTTTATATCTCTGTTAAAAAATACAAGCTTATTAAGAAGAATATCGTAAATCCAAATTCTTCATACAAAAACTCAGATCTGAAGCTGAAACCCTCTAGAATACAGCAAACAGAGCGTACATTAAAGTGTAGAACTTATTCACATTACAAACACACGTATGTTCGTAAATTCATAAACCCCAACCAAACTCATTCTTCTTGAAAAATAATGGCATACACATCAAGCCAAAAACAATATTAAACATATAATAAGAGGATTAGATCTTAGAATGGGAAGGAAAAAAAATACTCACACTAAAACTCAAAAGACCCACAATGTATTTAACACCCAAAACACAGTAACATCAATCCATATGTTATTCATGTGCAATGACTTCATTTTAGACTACATATAAATACATATATAGATACAGGTATAGATACAGATAAAGCGTTGAATATACCTAGAAGGTTCATGGTAGCCGAGGCGATAAGGTTCTGTTACAGGGTGAAACAACTGAGGACCAAGAAAAAGATAATGGTTTTGTTCTTGTTGCGAATAAACAGTACCAGTAGTAGATGCCTAAGTGGGTCTAGAGAGAGAGAGAGTGCTGAGTATTTTCTTCTTTTTCCTTTTGTGTAGATAGAGAAAGTAAAAGAAAGAAGACGGTGGAGGGCTCTGTGGAATTGTCAGGATCTGATGAATCTGCTTTGTGAATTCTTCGGTGGAAGTAGTGTGTGAAATATCAGTGTGTGTATAGGTGTATGTCTGTCCGTGCGTCCTTTCCACTTTAAAGAGAGGTACTGTTGTCGGGGTTAACTTATTTGACCAGAGTGGCGCGCGTGCTAGGACTATGGTCGGGACATAGCACTTGCCGTGAATTTCGGACCAAAGCTTCTCTCTTTTCACTTTTGATTTTGTAAATTGCATATATCTGAGAAAATTTAGGTTGGAATTAGTTGCAAAGTGTAGAAATTTTCACTCTGTTTGATACACTTTCTTCCAAAAATTCTTTTTTTCAAAATTCATTTTCAACTACATATTTTTCAATAAAATAATATTACACGCAAATTCAAATTTTTTTCTTATTTTTTAACCACATATTTTTCATCAAATCACTATTTAAAATACATTATTTGCTCAATGATGTGTGTCAACTACATTTAATGAGTTACCTAAATAAATATTGGCAAAATATGCAGCTTAAACTCGAATCTTGAGAAATGAAAACAAAATTCGCGAGAAGTAAGAAGAACTGTCTATCTCAAAACAAATAATACGTAATTAGTTAACACCTCGAGCGTTGAAACCTTATCATCAAAAAAAGATCACATATGTTGTCTCAAGATTTGTTGGTGAAAAGATTAAGTTTGTCAATTTACTTATTTTTAATTTTATGTGTTAAATTCTTTTTAGTAATTTTAATTTTTAAATAAAATAAATGACGAGTCGGGAGTTAAAAATAAATTTGATTGACATGTAAAGGGACGTGTGATTTTAGTTTTGTTACGCTTTCAACGTGTAGTGTGATGTTGGATGATAGCACATATTCATTTGTGATTAAGAAATTCTGTCATATTTTCTCTCTTTTCTTTTTCTTTTTTCCTTTTTTGGTTTCAGAGAAACTCGTTACTTTCTAGGTAAAGCGTTGTTGTGGGGTAGGGTTGTTGGCCTGCATCTTTTGCTTCCAGCTCAGAAAATTATAATTACTTAATTATGTTTAGTTATCCCAAAATTAAAATCAACATTTTATTTCAAATTCAAGTCAATAATTAATTTTAATTGCGTTTTGTTGAATTCACAACTTTTCAATTACACGTTTTATTAATTTCTATCAAAATCGGATAAAAATGTGATTTTAATCTCCAGCAAACAGTGACTTATTATAAAAAAAATACTCAATGCATAATATTTATTAGGAGTTGGAACTCTATCTTAAATTACTAATTTGACTTTTTTCTACAAACTCTCATCAACCAAATAACGGTCTCTAATCTCTATCTTAAGAGAGGATTTATTCAACACTTTCCTTCAAATTAAAAAGTATCGTACGCTACGTTAGAATCTAACTTTTCGGTTACTTCACGAGCCACCTTTTTACATGGACACAATAGCTTAAGAGCTAATCACGATTACTTTCGACCATTGCAATCCATTTAAAGACCCTCCACTTTTGTCCAACTACAACTAAAATTTCTTCTTCTACATTTATGGTTTAGTTAAAAAAAATTGATTAAAATCGAAATCAAAGTCAATAATTAATTTTAATCACACATTTTATGTGATCCCAACTTTTTAACTAAACGTTTCATCAAGTTTTATTGAAATTCACTAAAAAAAAAACACTAATATCAAACATGGGCTAAATTTACCAATACGACTGCATATAAAATTAGTTCAATAATATTTAATCTACCTAAATATGGGACCCACGTGGGACCATAGTGTATTTTCTTCCTTACTATAAGGGCAAAGGAGATTTGTAAGGGGCGGTGGGGGCGCTTTTACAGGTCTCAAAATACTCACATATTCTCTTGCTTTTTCTTGGAGAGACCCCTACCCCACCCAACTCACTTCTGCTCAAGTAACAAGGTATCCAAAGCAAACAATTCATGCAGATAACGACGTCGTCTCTTATATTTCATAGTCAAGACGGTAACGGATATACTCATCAACGTCGTTTTCTGACTCCGTCACCGTCAATTTAGATTACAATATTTGGAGAGTTCAACTGATGCACTAATTTCATTTTTCTTCAATTAAGAACATGACAGAATAAAGAACATTTATTATATATACATAAGATACACACAATGTGTAGTCACTCGAAAACAACATCTCATTAACAAAAAATTGAAAGCTTATCAAATTTCAAGCATTTCAGTCACTAAAATTCAAATATTTAAACTACGATGATCCATCCAATAATAAAATAAAAATTTTTTTAAACCTTTTAAGTTGGGATAGTTTGTTGAACATGTTAATATCAAAGACATGACATATTTGTAATGACTTATCTTAAAGATAAACAACAAATGTATGACCTATTTTTAAAGTTAACCCATCTACACTTAAAACAAATCGACATAATTTGGCGCTTATTTAAATGCCCCGTCTAAGCGACGGATCTTGAGCTAAAGAGTCCCGACAAATGATGACCTCAAACATGTTTATGTTCTTTCATTTATTAGGTGTCACGTCATGGTTTTCTCTACAAGTGCATGTGCACATTTGTTCTCATGACCAGTACAAATTTTGATAGTTGGGGTTTTGAATTCTGGTGTCGTTTTGAAAGGTTCTACACCCTTTTGGCTTGAGCTAAAGAGTCCCGACAAATGATGACCTCAAACATGTTTATGTTCTTTCATTTATTAGGTGTCACGTCATGGTTTTCTCTATAAGTGCATGTGCACATTTGTTCTCATGACCAGTACAAATTTTGATAGTTGGGGTTTTGAATTCTGGTGTCGTTTTGAAAGGTTTTACACCCTTTTGGCTTGATTTTTACACTTTTTCGTGCATGATGACTGTAATTCTATATATATTAGTGGTTTTCATGATTGAAAAAATATCAAAATATCAAATTTATTCATCACATCCAAAATCAAAAATCAAACCCAGTTTCTTATATTGTTCTGCAAAGTTTCTTTTTTAAGTTTTTGATTGCTTGATTCATACTTGGATTATGGTTTGTTTACTCCTACAAACTATTTACCACTAAAACTTTCAAGCTCTTTTCCTGGTGACGACAAATATCGTTTGAGGATAGTGATTCATAATCGTGTTCAAACCTTCCATTTTTACAATTCTTTTTGCTGGTTTTGTTTTCTTGTTCTTCATCAACTTTGTTCAACAATTTCAAACGATATTCAACATGAGAACGAGACAACCTTGGCTACGATAAAGATGATGAATCAAGACCTTGTGAGACTTGATAGATTCGACGGTTCGAACTTTACAAGATGAAATGACAAGTTGAAATTTCTTTTCACAACCTTAAAGATCTTCTACACTGTGAATTCAAACTTGGCACCATTGCCAGAACCAACCCCAAATGACACCAACAAAACAAGGGCGAAAATGAAGAAGAGAGAAGAAGATGAATTGATATGTAGAGGACATATTCTGAACGCTCTCTCCGATCGTCTCTATGATCTCTTCACAAATCACACATCTGCAAAAGAGATATGAAAATCATTGGAACCAAATACAAAGCCTAGGATGAAGGTACCAAAAAGTTTCTTATTTTAAAATATTTTGATTTCAAATTTTTTGGATAACTTGCTTTTATTAGGCCAAGTCCATGAGTTGCAAATCATTATCAATAAAATAAAAGTCGTGGAGATTGATCTTCTCGAAACCTTCCAAGTTGGTGTTATTATTGCGAAATTGTCATTTTCATAGAAAGACCTTAGAAAGAAAATCCTTCACAATTTTCAAGATTATTCTTTGAAAGAAATTCAAAAACATTTTTGAATTGAGAAAGGATCAAAGGCACAAGATGCGAATGAACATTCTCATGATGGCACTTATAAAGCCTATGTTGTAGATCAACCAAACAAATATAACAAGAATTCCAAGAAGAAGAGTCCACAAATTCGAACAAAAATAATAAGAACAAGAAGAAATTCAAATTTTCTTGTTATGTGTGTGGCAAACTCGAACATTAAGCTCGGGATTATAGACATCACAAACAACCAACTCAAGAAGGCAAAGTGAACTTCATTGACAATATGATTGCTATCGTGAGCATTGTGAATTTGGTCAAATGAAAGATTCAAGGATGGTGGTATGATACTTGTGCCACTATACATGTATGCTATGATAGATCCTCTTTCAAAATCAATGAAGAACGGATGACGAACGAGTTCAAATGGAGAATAAAGTTCAATCAAAGGTTGTTGGCAAAGGAAGCATATACTTAGAATTTACATCCGACAAGAAGATCACATTAATAAATGTATTGCATTAACTGGATATGAATATAAATCTCGTAAGTGATTATTTGTTGGGAAAATCGGGAATAAAATCCACATGTGAATGAGGCAAACTTATACTTCATAGGAATGATGTATTTGTTGAAAAATGTTATTCTAGTGATAGAATGGTCAAACTTTGTATTATTGACAATAATATTAATAAAACTACAAACTTAAATTATGTTGTTGTTGAGTCTATTTATTATAGAATAGAACATGTTGACATTTCTACTTTTAATAGAATGATTAAATTCGGAATGTTTTCTCAATAATATAATAAATGTGGATTATGTGTTGAGACTCAAATGATTAAGAAACATTTTCATATTGCTGAAAGTAAATCTAATTTGCTAGACTTAGTTCACCCTTCTAACCCAAAATAGAAGCACCTGCAACAAATCCATTGACAAAGTCTCTTTTCATCCTATACTTGTGTAACAACTGCTCTACGCCAATGTAGACTCCGCTAATTGCAGCAAATGTCATCCCATAGTTACCCATCAACTTCAGGGTCCGAATACAATTTTTAAATTTAAAGTTTCAAAATGTACAATTTAAGTATTAACTATGAGCCAATACAATTTTTAAATTTAAAGTTTCAAAATTGGGGTCATAAATATATAATTAAATATATTAATGTCACAATTATAGAATTAATGATTACAGGGCACGTACTTTTAAGTCACAACTTATTTATTGATCTTATATTATCAAATCAATTAATCACATATTATTTTACTATCACAAATCAAAAAAATTTACAGGTGACAATTTATTTGTCAATCACAATTAACAAATTTTATAACTCACAATTCAAATTTTTATGTCACATTATTTATTGGTCAAATAATATCCAATTTATTGGTCATAATCTCAAATAATTGATTACGTATTATTTTTTAATCACAATTTGTTCAATTTATTAATCACAGTCAACCAAATAATTTGTGACATTGTGACAATCACCTCAACACCGCAGCACACTTAGAACCACCACCCCCACCACCTCACAACAGCCGGTCAACACCAATGCACATCGGCAGATCCACCACCACCCACAACACACGCACCTAACCACACCATTATCTCAAAAATCACCATACCAAGATCACCACCACACCACCGTCTAGCTATCTCACATCATCAATATGAAAGAGTCCTCAACCCCGGCACCACCACGAACAATTGCAGCTACATCATCAAACAACTGCAGCGTCGTCATCTCAAAATCCCACCATCACCTGCGAAACTACTGAACCTCCAAACAAAAGGTCACTTGAGGCAGACAAAGTGTCACTGCAGCAGCTAAGATCTGAGAGCATGCACAGTTCGCTGCTGCTGCGGCGCTCAGATCCGACCATCGCCACATTTGGCATTTTAGAGTGTCATTGAGCAAATAGAGTAGAGAGATCGGTGATTGATCGTCGTCGGTTCAGAGTTCCGACACCAATGAAGAAAGAAACACAGCGGCGATGAAGAAGAAAAGAAATGGGTAGAGAGAGATATTTAAAACCTGTAGAGAGGGAAAAGATATAGAATATTATTAATAATTCAATCAATACCTGATTTTTTATTAAGCCCATATTTGATACACGTTAAAATTTCTATTCTTATTCTTCTACACATTCTCAGTCACACATTTTTTAATAAAATAATATTTTTTATTACATCAATAAATTTTCCTTCTTTTTCAACCACAAATTTTTTATCAATCTACTATTTCAGAATACATTCTTCCAAAATAACGTGGCTCAACACACCCTAAATAAATTCACACCTGATTTTTTAAATTAGAAAACTTAAATACATGTTTATACGTAAACACTTAAGAGGGCTAGTGGTAAACCTCCTAAAATGGGCCTCAGCAAATGAACTCATTTTTGTGGGTTTATTGGATTCTTGGCGGGCCTATCAATTATGTCCAGTTTGGACTATACCAAAAATGACAAAATTAGCACTTTCTAAGTAGATTCTGACAAATTGATTTTGCTCCTTTTGTTGAATTGCAAAATAGTGGTGCATTTTATCGTAATTTACTCGTAGATAGAAGAATATAAATTTACCTTAGGCCACTTTTGCTCATGTCACAAGATTTGGTAGCATGCGTATTTAATTATTCGACTTTAAAGATTTCAACAGCAAAGCCATCTTATTGTAGGTTGTGTTGCTGCTCAGACAAGGAACATCAAATGCCACAATCAATAATCAAGTGAGTGGCTTCCTCCCCGACCTGTCCCGAGATTTTTTCAGGTCAAGTCGTTTTTACGTTTTTCATTTCTTGAAGAATAGCATTGAACGTCTACTAGGATAAACACTTCAGGTGACATAGAGAGTCTTTCTTAACTTCATCCGCGAGAGAATCAAGAACTATCCAAACCAGTAGTCGATCACTTCAATGCAAGAACAACGTCTCCTTGAATCTCAAGCATAAGCTACTACAAACGAGATAGAAATAACATACAGCAAATATAGACTATCACAGTGTAAATAGACCACTTTGTATTGAAACTAGCATTTCTTTGAACAAACAACAAAACCAGACTGCAAAAAGTTTCGATCTTTCCTTCACAATAAACTCCAAGTAGATACTAGAAAGACCAATTGCATCAAAATCAGTCTAGTCTAAACTCGAGAATACATCGAGCATGGTTGAATGATGAGTGCTCACACTTTAAATCATCGAAAGAATGCCGTGTTGTCTATTCTATTTTAACTATAATCTGTCTTAACTAGAAAATCTCACAAGACAAAGAAATGGAGATTCAAGACAAATGCTTTTCACCTGATTACAGCACAAAACAGACACATAATACTGCATATAATGGAGTAAAGGGAGCGAAAATACTCAGTAACAAATGCTCGCATAGGGAAGGTAGCTCAGAAATCTAATACCAGAACCACCACAATCAACTTGCCTCAGTCTCGTGTCATAGCAAAAACACAGTAGTTAACAATAACTTCTGAAAAGCACGGAAAAAAAAGGACATAGTAAAGATAAAGGAAATACTGAAACCCCCATATCAGATGGTGAAAACCCAAATCTAAAACAAAAACTTCATTTGCACTCAACACCGACTTCAGCAGCCCGCCTAGGCTTATTTTTCCTCCTGCTTCTATTTGGTCTGAACCCAACGGACTTGATCAAGTCAGAAGCATTAGTTTTGATTCCCAATCCATTTTCTTCTTTCGGTAAATCCGCATTTTCCTTGACTTGAGAAGGCCTTAGCCTTTTCCGGCCTTTCTCTGCAGCAACTTGATTCTTGGTACTACTATTCAACACGGGACTTTTTGAATCCTGAACGTTTTCTTCATTTTCTATCTTCTCGACTTCATCTGCTTCCTCAGTTTCATCCTTCAAGGGTTTTTGTGGCCTTCCTCTTCTCCTAGATACTATCTTCTCATCCTCACCACTTCCAGCATCATCAAGAGCAGCAATAACCGATTGTTTCTTCCCTTTTCCTCTCCCTCTACCCATTTTCCAAATCAGCAATTTAAACAACCAATAAATAAATCTGCGAAAGTAACCATAGAGATCGCAAGATTTTAAGTAGTATCCTTTCTGCTACTCAATTGATTTCAGATGTAAACTGGAAAAGACTGAATATAGTACATAAAAATCCAACCTGCATATCCAAACAACTACACAGAAGAGTAAATCAACACAAACAAAATCTAAAACCTGAAAATCTGTACAAAAGTATAAAATCTATGAAAGACATAAGACAGCTAAAGAAACAAAAATAAGGTTCAAATTAAACTGATATGTAAAATAAATTACTCGAAGTAAATCTCAAAACAAAAAAACATCACAAGATCCTAGAAGTAATATACTAACCAACAAATCCTCCTTACAACAAAACCCAGTACACCAAAGAAAAATAAATCCAGTTAACTCTTTATTTTGAAAACCTATGGAGAGAATAGATAATCCACGTACATATAAATCTCTTGGTACTGTACATGCAATTAAGTCACAAAAGATTGAATCTTGGCTGTAACCCACAAGGAAATCGATATGTTTCTATAGCTTAAGAGATGAGAACGCGGAGAGAAACGTACCAAATGAAGCTAGCCTTACAAGAAAAAGCAGCCACATGCATCAATGGTAGGAACTGCCATTTCTTGAAAATCTGATTAAACCAATCAAAACCCAATAATCAGATGGGTTTTTCTATTTTAAATGAATGGTTTCAACAGTGATTGAAGTAAAGAAGTAAAAGGCATAATCTTTTTTAGAGAAAAACATTAAGAAGATTGATATGGTTGAGAAAAACGCCTGGGACGGAAAAAAGATTCAAATTTTGGATTAAGATTTGAAGGGATAGACGTATTTTTCCATTGAAGATTAAAGAGAAAAAGCTAAGGCAAAGTCCAAAAGAGCTAAGGGAGGCAAGACTGCAAGAAGAGAAGCGTGGAGAAGAAAATGTGTGTATTGTTGAAAGTGGGGAAAGGATATTTATTTATTTCGATGGGTTGTTTGGGAAGTTAGGGTAGAGTGTAAATGAAGGTAATAAATAAATAAATGTAAAAAAAAAAAAATAGAAGGAGAAGGAAAAGGAGAAGAAGAAGAAAATATCTGGTTAATAATAATAATAATTGGAGGGTTCTCCTGTGTTTGTGGGTCACTCTTGTTAGTGCACCCTACCCTGCATTCATATGTGCCCTCAAAAATTCTCTCAAAGCATTTTTTTTTTCAAGTCCCTACTTTATAGAGATTACTAAATTTTTATCAAAATCAAGAATAATATTAACCACGTATTTTATCATTTTTAATCAAAAGTTGCTAAAAATTTGATTTTAATCTCTACCAAACAAGAGTTAAATTAAAGTATTGACTTGAAAAGGATAAATAGTTAAGGGTCTACAGCTTATAGAAGTCAAACTAGTAGTTGAAAGAAACTATATTGAATACAGAATATAAAATTTGGCATCAATCGGTTGGTTTTGATTGAAAATTAGCTAGGTCATCACAAATTAGCTAGTTTTAATTGCAAATCGATCAGTTTTTAACATGCATTGGTACATCTAGACTAGTTCTTGACTACTGAATATATCGACTAGTTCATCTAATTCAAAGGGGAAAAAGGACAGGGAAAATAGCACTATCGCAATGATTATAATCATACAATCAATTTTCAAAGATAGAAGTTGTCCAAATGTGCCATCATTGATCTTCACATGTTTAAATTTATGAAGTCAGTTTTTGTTTTTCGACTTGCACTGTTGTCCAAAATTGTAAGACGAAGGATGTATCGTAATCATGTGACATGTTATAGAATTTTGGACAATTTATTTAATCTAAGACTAATTGCACAGCATATTAGAGGGATAGGTATCTATTTTAAGTCCCTATTTGGTCTACATTTTTTAAAATTTATTTTTCTTTAAAATCATTTTTAACTAGACATTTCACGATATTTATCAACTTTTCGATTATACATTTCATTAATTTTTACCAAAATCTTGTAAAAAAAATAGATTTTCAGCTAAACAAACAGGGGCTAAATGTTGTGGGCGAATTTACAAGTGAACAATAAAATGAACAAGTAATATTCCTTGCTTGGTAGTTGAATTTTTGAAAACATTGAGGAGAATTTTCTTTTTCATGAATCAATTATTTTAATTTCTAAAATAAAATGACGAGAAAGTCCTTGATATTGGTGGGCTGTCTACATTTCATGGCGCTTGTGGTCCACACGTTGATATTGCTGGATGCCTTAACTGATTGCTGACCCTGTCAAAGGCTCGAGGTAGTAGATTTGATTGGGTAAAATCATGTGGTGTAAAATTGAGTGTAAATTAATATTTTTAAAATTATTTTTACATTTTGATGAATCTAAATTGAAATTCTGATCCAATGAAAATTTAAAAAAAAAATTGTGTGTAAGTGGGTTGTCGCTCTTTGATGCTCGAGAGTCCTTAGAGAGGTAAATCTATATGTATGCACTTTTTCCATTAAAGAGGTTTTCGGCATTTTATAGATCTAAAATCACTTATTACTACTCTATGAAAGTTCTCTTAGACCTTCATAAGATGTAACATTGGTGGAGATTAGACATTAATATTTGATACTTATTTTGTACATATATTGAGAGAATTAATTGTAATCGAAGGGACTTTTCGATGAGAATCAAGATTTGATGTTTCGAATTTTTGTCCTCTTCACTGACCATCCAATCAGATTTTAAAAAAATCATTCTAATTTTACACATAAATCAAATTTTTAAGTCATCAACTATATCATCAAATTTTTTAAGTCATCAACAATAAAGTTTTTTATAGTTTTGGTAAGGACGAGGAAAACAATGGCGCTCAACAAATGCTTCGTCGGAGTCTTGATGACAGTTGAAAATGATGTCATATATGTTCAACGCTAGTGAGTTGTTTACTACATCAACATCAAAGTTAAATGTTAATATAAAAGCAGAGGAGTGACTAAGGAGATAATAAAGGGTAAAAAATATCAAATTTTATGGTATGTGTCTTAATAGTTACCAAATTTTATTATTATTGAATAATCACTATATATTAAACTTTGTTTCCAAAGAGTCACTCCACATTGCTTGAAAA
Organism: Fraxinus cuspidata; assembly: GCA_903798385.1. Taxonomy (NCBI): domain Eukaryota; kingdom Viridiplantae; phylum Streptophyta; class Magnoliopsida; order Lamiales; family Oleaceae; genus Fraxinus; species Fraxinus cuspidata. The sequence continues at coordinate 776 of CAIGRP010073479.1, read as the reverse complement.
ACTAACGGTTATGTTTACCACGTCATTAAATCACTTGACTTGACAAGTTTGGGTTAAAATACTTAATAGCCGCTATATTTTATTGATGTTTCTCATTCGTTATTTTATTATGTTTGAAAATTAATGATTAAGTTTACAACTTCATTGAAATCTTTAATTTTTTAAATAAGGAAGGAATGGGAAACTACATATAAAATACAGTGGCTACTTAGAATTTTAACACAATAGCGACTTGTCAAGTTAATTGATTATTTGAGTAACATTAAAGTGCAATGATCATTGAAATAATTAATCCTACTTCGTCATATTATTATGGAAAAATTGCAGTAATGGTCCCTAACTTTTTCAATTTTAGCAAACTTTAACTTAATCTTCAATTTGTATCAACGAAAGTCTTTAACCTTTCAAAAATATACAGGGGTTTTCTCCTTCACTTCACCCTATTTTGACCAAATTTGATAAGGGCAAAATAGTAATTTAGTGAAACCCATATGATTAAAAAAAAAAAAAGGGGGGGGTTTTTTCCTTCACTTCACTTCACCCTAACCACTCCACCCCCACAGCCCCAAACCTAAAAATCAACCATTAGGATCGCGACCTAACACCATTACCACCTCCTGCACTATCGTCGACGTCGACCATATTTTTGGTCAGTCAGATTTCACGAAAATCGCCACCAGATATTTCAGATCCTGTAGCATCATCGAGCCCATACCAAGTCTGATCTTTATGTTTTCATTGCAATATCAAGTACAAATATAACACCGATAACAGTT
>CAIGRP010073474.1:0-19300 GCA_903798385.1 Fraxinus cuspidata | reverse complement strand
TTCGATAAACAACTTCTAAACTCTGATCTTCAAATTTCTTATTCTCTTCGAGTTTCTTTTGATTGCTTGTTCTTCAATAGATGACGATTTGAGCCTTTGAATGCTTAAAAATATTTATTCATGAAAAACTCAAGAAACGAGACTTGTTAGAAACATAAGTGTATTATTTGTTATAATCAAAACAAGTGGAACTATATTGAAACATAGGTCAACAGGATGAACTTGGGATCCACATTAAGACGGTGGCAACTGACTTTGGGGTTGATGCCCGCTATGTATTCGTGCTTCCTTACAAACATGTCTAAGTTGTTAAGTAGGAAGCTTTTAAGTTTCATCCTTTCTTCTGACTCAAGCTCCTTCCCTACCTGCAACACCCTTGTGGGGTTGTGTGGGTCCATCGAGAAAGACTCGAGTTCCACCACTGGGGTCACTTGTGAGTTTGATTCGGTGACCCTAATGTCCAAATCCATAGCGATGACCCTTCTTCAGGGGTATCTATCATGTTGACGTCTCTCCCTTGTTCAAGGGTAGGACCTTCTTCTGGTGCGTCGATCATTTTGACGTCTACTAGGACCATATTTATACTTCGAGGCTAAGACTTCCTCAAAGAGCTGAGGTAACATTCCCTCGAACCCATCTGGTCTCTCGCACCGTAGCGATTCCTCTTTCAGTGGGAAATTTCAAACATAAATCATGTATGGAAGTAGCGGCCCCAAATTCTTTCAAAGCATGTCGTCCCAACACTCTATGGTAAGCTGATCGGTGGTCTACATTGAGAAATTCCATAAAGTGGTGGGCCGTAAGTGGGGGTTCCTCATTTCTACTTCTAGTGTGATCCTCCCCATATGGACCAATGCTATCACCATTAAAACCATATAAGGGTGCGGTCATGGAGGTGAGCTCATGGTCTACCATCATCTTGTCATAAGTGGTTCCAAATAGGATGTTAACGGAACTCCCATTGTGTACCAACAAATGTTTGAGCCCATTTCTGGTTATGACAGCTCCTATTACCAAAGTGTCGCAATGGGGGTAATGAACCCCAATGTGTCTTTCTGTGAAAAGGTTCCAGATCCACGAGCGTTGCTATTTACTAAATAGCTTGTCATGGGAGGATCATTTGCTTCGCTTGCGTAATTTTTCTGAGCATTTCTTGACTCTCCTCCCACATGTGGCCCACCAATAATGGTGTCGAATTCCCTAATGGGGGCATTATCTGCCTCAGTTAGAGGTTCTCTCCTAGGCCTTTGTCCGCATCTTGGCCTATTTCTTTCCTCATCGTGCTCCCGTCGAGGCGATTCATTTTTGCGATGTCGCCTCACCATATCTAGGTTGTCTCTCGTGCTTAGGCTGGGGAGCATTTCTTTGTACTTGATGGATGTTTCTCTTCTCTACACGGGGGCCCGTTGGTTCTTCATGATATGACCTAGACAAGCAGTTTAGCATGGTAGTGGCTAAGGCTTAGCCTGAGGTGAGGGAGATTGCATGTCCTACTTGGGTCCATTGCTAGTTTACCAAGTGTGATATAGGACCTTGTCGCTGTCTCTGAGGTAATGGGAGTCCTATGGAAGTTCAGTTACAGAGCTCAATCAGTTTCTCATTGACAATCTCACTCCTCATCATTTCTACCAAAACATCATGAGAGGTATGATTCTTGTTTCGCACATCCCTCCAAAATAGGGTGTTCATGTTGAGGCCTCTTCTTAGGGTAAAAATGGCATCTCTATTCATAATCTACTCACAATAGGTCATCTCGTCTGTGAAGCGAGCCAAGTAGCTTTTCAATGTTTCACATTCTTGCTGCCTCATGTCTCGTAGCCTCTGGATGGTGGCTTTCCCTTCTTTGTTAAACAAGTGTTTGTTCAAAAAGGCCTTCTTGAGGTCTAGCCAACTCCTAATATTGTCGGCTGGGATATGACTATACTAGATTTTTGTAGTCCTAGTTAATGTGAGATGGAAAGCCCTGCACTTTAGCACTGGTGAAGTTCCTCATAGAGACATATGAGTTTTGTAGTTGTTGAGGTACTTCATCGGATCACCCTTTCCTTCGTATTTTGGTATTTTGGCAGCTCGAATTAGTTTGGAACTGGGGCACTTCTCAACTGAGAAGGGCAGACTTTCATCATCGTCATCTAACTCAATGGATCTGCATGGATCATCGGAATCATCTTCCTCTGCTTGGTATTGAGGGGGTTGCGACGTTTACGCTTGATCTCTCAAGTTCGTCTCGTCTCTTCACGCTAACCTATTTCTAGGTGAATGAGCCCCCTGAGATTCATATTCTTGGTGTTATTCTGGCTCTCTTTGAATGAGAGAGCTGGTGGGACCTATTTTTAGGTCTTGATGGTCCAATTTGATCAAAAACACTGGTGCTTCTTTGGGGTTTACGTTCTTGAGCATATTCTGGGGGGAAGTTTCTCTCTTATGTCATGTTACCACTGGGTCGGCTAGTAGCATAGTTGGTGGAAATGTCCATTTCCACCTCCCTCTCCATTGGACTGATCTTCCTTCTGTACATTTGGGAGTAGGATGTCGTGTCATTTTCCTCGCCTTCTTGGGGAAACACTTTTTGCTGAGGTATTTGGTATCCTGCCTGGTGGTGCATCTGCATGAGTAGCTATTGCGTGGTTGCATACTGCTGAGCCTATTTCTCATATTTGCATCCATATCTCCTACTTCCTTAGCTAAGCACGCGGTGGTACCGCCTCGCCTGTGTTGGTGGTGGGGACGACGTAAGTTCACATTTGTTCGGAGTTTCTCTTCTTCAAAATCCTCCTATTGTTTATTTCTACCTTGCGGCCCTTAGTAGCTAGAACTCATAATGCGTATTTGACTTGGAGCTAAAAATAGGTGTTTAGGTGTTTTTTTTACAGCGGTTCTTTATTCAAGAACCAGGCCTTTCTTCAAGGTTCTGATTTCGATGATTTTTACCATGAGGATATTTATGGTTATAGTGTCAATTTTTCCACAGACGATGCCAATATGTTGACCTCGAAAAATGTACCAATCAGGTGGCCAAAAGATCCCAAGATCTCTCACGTCCAGGCAAGCTGGATTTCTGCACACTTGGACAAACAGTTAGGCACACGTGGCCTTCTCCGAAAGAGGTGGAATTGACCACGTGCACTCTGATGATAAAGTTAGTTGGAGAAATAATTATGAGTGTGGAGAGTTTTAAACGTGAGCCTCCAATGTAAAAAGGGGGTAGGCTTTGGGGTAAATGAGTTAAATGTGTAGTAAGAATATAGTTTTAAGAATCTAAACTTGTATTACCTTTGAATGGTACTAAGTGTAGGTTTTTATACTTGGGTATAACAGATAAAGCCCATTAGACGGCAATGCTCATGGCCTCATCTAAATGATTGATCTCTCTTATCATAGATATCAATCATTCACAGCCTTAAATGTGGTCTAGCTTGCAGCCGTGGACTTGACCAAATAGGTTGGATGTGGCGACGATGGCAGTAACTTGTCTTGTCAATCACATAATACAAGATCTGTTTAAGATCTTCTCACTACCTCACTTTGGACCGGCTCTTCTCATGGGGTCTACGTGTTATATGGTCGGTCCAATTTTGCTATGTAAGGAAAAGTAGGTAGTCCACACTTGAGGGAGGTCGCCCCATATTAGCTTATAGGGTGTGGGCCCTCCCGAACAGTTCACCTTGTAGGTTAATTGAGTCAACGTGTGGGTCTTGTCCCTGTTTGTAAGGCGTAACAATATTATTAACAATTAGGATTTGCTAATGTATATAGCCAAGTGTTTGACTAAAATAAAATTAAAATGAAATAAATTAAGCATCCTTCACATCGATGGGCACAGTTCTTAAAAAAAAGGCTTTGGAAACCATCGACCCATTCTCCAATTCTTTGAAACCATTGGCATCTGTAATCTCTTATTCACTGCTCAACTCCTATCACATTCGGCCAAATCTGAAGCCAAGTATCAAGAAATTGCTCAAAACCTAGGTATTTTCTTGCAAAAGCTCCATGACTTTCACGTTATTTACGGTTCCAACTTTAGGTATATAAGCGATACTCTCAATTCGTTTTCTTGGTCGAAATTGCAACAGAACTGCCATGTTTTTACAATCATAATATGGAAGCTTTGTTACTATGATTTTCCTTTAAATGTGCCGATGTAATTGGTAAAATTTCAGAGTCTTACAATGACATGAAGGAAAGCAGGAATTGTCACAGCTATAGAAGGTCGGGGGCACTATTTGCGAATTTCGAAAAAAGTACTGATGAACATGGTGTGGACATTACTTTGTAAAATGTTTCGAGGTGGAAAAATGGACTGATGACAAAGGGATTTTATTCAATTGTTGAAGTGCTGAATGTGGATATTTCGAGTGGATTGAAGAAGGAGCATCAAGTTGAGTTTATGGAGATGGTTAATCCAGTTGTGTTACTTTGGCTAAACCTGCAGCCAAGGATGCAAGTTGTTGACCCCAAAAAATGAGCCAACAGATGTCGGGCCCACTCACGCCAAATCAAATACGGTTTTGACGTGTTCTTACCGGGATAACGGCGATAAAAAAGAGGAAATGGATGCGGGAGCACATTGAGACGAGAGACAAGAATGTTCGAGCTCCGACGATCCTAATGTGAGCAATTGCACTAACAACGTTTTTCGAGTTGAGATCAAACTAATCTATGTAACAACCAAAATAGGAATATGTGGAAGATAGATGAAGTGTATGTAGAGGCTACTATCTTATGTATTGGAGCTTACGTTCAATAAAAATGCAAAGGATACAAAAATAAGTATTCCATAAAAATAAGTATTCCATGAAGTGTTCATACTGAATTCCTGAGGGTTCAAGTGTATATTTCGAATAAAAGATTGTCCAAGTCTCAATTCATCATCCACCAGTTAAGTTACAAGAAGACCTTATTTATACTTCATTGGTCGACGTGGTGTCTGTTGGATCAGGACCACATGGCCTTATCATTCTAATTAGCGCATCATATCACTGTCTATTCATATAATTAATATATTGATAGAGGTCAGCTGTCCTATACAATAGACTGACATACTGACAACTTTATTACAAGCGTTACATCAACCACTTTAGAAAGATCTTCAAATCTTGAGGAATAGCATCAGTTTGGCGAGCCTCGGAAGAGTTTAGAGCCTCAGAGGCACTTCATAGGTAGTTCCTCAAGCGGAGGGCCTTGACTCCTCATGTTTCCTTAGGCAGCTTTGCCTTGAAGGTAGTGCCTCAGCCTGTACCTCATCCTTTCATTTTGAGGACGTCGGCCCAGTAGTATAAGGACTTCGACCTCGCAAGCCTTCTTCGTGTTTTGGCTCCAGGGGACTTTGCTTGACTTTTTTGTTGACTTTTTCTGCCTACGTGGCTTTGCTACGTAGCATAATTTCGCTGAGCCACTGAGGTGTGGAGTAACAATAATTCCCCAAGTCTAAGCATGATTATTTATGTAATGCATGGACTTAATTGTAAAATAATAATAATAATAATACTAAAGATGAAAATAGATTTTTGTAGGGGGTGGTTTTTCACACTACAACATAGTCCCCCAAGTCTAAGTATAATCATTCATGTTATGGTTAGAATTTGGGATATACCTTACTTTTGCAGATCCTATGTAAGTGTTGTTTGAAGTGGTTTTCTTGATAGCATTCCATCATTTGGACTAATTTAAGGGATGTCAAGCCGGGGTGAAACCGAATTATGTCATCAGAGGTTTCCATATAATCGAGGTACTAACTGAAGCAATTCGACTGAATAGGGTAAGAACTTTACATAACTTCGGAATTTGATAATTATGAGGTGCCTTATGTTAATGAATTTTGAAAAACACGAGGCATCCTTAATGATGGTTCAAAGAAAAGGCAGCTGATGCGATATAACTTCCAATACATGCAACTGTTACCCTATTTAATATGTAATGATGGTTGTCTTTCATGTGTCCTGTGATTTCCAGATGCACGAGGGTGCGTGCGACAGACATTCTAATATGAGCCTTAGAAGACGAATCGCCAGATGTGCTGAGTGGCTCAGATTAAATTCTCTTAATGTACGGCCGAATGACCCGAATCAAGATCTAATGACTGGGATTGAGTGTGTCTGCCTAGAAAAGGCATGGTTTTTAGAGGGAATTTTTCCACTTTTAGGTGAATCTTTGTCTCTTTGCTTTCTTCTTGTCAATTTTTTCATTTCTTCTCATTTATCATCCTAAAAATCCATAAGTATTGACATCTTCTTTTTATCTGTAAAACTCTTTAGTCAATCTGTAAAATCAATGGCTTCTTCCACATTTTTTGGGGAAACAATTGAATATTAGCGAGATAGCTAATGAAATGGGGTTTCGAATAACCAATAATGTAGACCTTGTCAGAGCCGTTGAGGCTGGGCGAGGTGCTTTAGTTTCCGAAGGTAATAATGGGGACGATGAGATAGCCTGGGGGCATTCGAAATCTGATCTTTTGTAGACCTTACATACTTAGCCAACCTTTGGGAAAAATATAGGATCCCCTATGACATAGTACTCTTGTCCCCTTCTCCTAATGAGCGAGCATGTTACCCTAGATAGGGCATTGTCATTGTTAATAAGTATCAACTGACGGCTGGACTTCGCCTGCCGATCTACCCCTTCTTCAGGGCAGTCCTTAGGCTCTACAGGCTGGCTCCTACCCATCTTGTACCAAGTGCCTGGGCCTAACTTGTAGACTCCTGCTTCATATGAAAGAAAGCTTCGTTGGGCGAGGACATGCCCTTACACGTTTTCCAAACAGTCTACCAATCCGAATCCTTAGGAAAAAGGGATTCTAGGGGGTAGTATTCACTGTGTTCTTGGGGTTCACACTCCCCATTTGTCGTAGGTCTGCCAACTTCCATTAAAGGGTGGAAAGAAACCCAGTTCTGGGTCAGGGAGAGGTGGCAAGAGTGTGAGGGAGACGTTGTTCCCCACGTTAAAGTCCTAACATCATATTCTAATGCCCGTGAGTGCATTTCTTGTTTTATTTATTTTTCTGAACTGAAGAGGTTTGATATTTACTATTTTGTGTTTGTCTTGAGGGTCGATTGAACGGCTCTAATTTACTGAGTGTGAATGGGACACTCTTACTGAGGTGTACAAGAAATCCCTTGACTCATGTGACTTTATTCATTTGATTGTATCGAGTCGATATTTCGAAGACTTCTGCTTGATGGCAAAAAGGGGTAAAACGTACTTACACTCTGATTTTTCCTTGATATCATTTTCATAGGATTTTTCTTACTTGATGTTTATTGTTTTACAGAGAATTTTAATAAAAAGAGGCATCCTAACCTAATATGGCCACTATCTTTATCGCCACGTCCACCTCTAGAAAGGGGATGAAGCCCTCATCTGTTAGAGGAAAACAGGTGAGGGACAAAATCAAGAGGGTCAGCAAGGAGGCTGCCTCTCAAGAGGAGGGACGACCCCCTATGCCGGATAGGGAGAAAAAGATTGTGGAAAAGGAGCCTAAGAAAAGGTTCAGAATTCCGACCCTGAATGGGGCGGGAGGCTCAACAAATGTCCCTCTCCACAGCTCTGAGGTCCCAGCGAGGGATAAACTTTTGGGCAGCTCAATGTCTAGGGCCTCTGGGAACAGAAGAGGCAATCTGCTATGGAGCCCCAGAGGCAGGGTACTGCCAAGAAGGCCAGAGCTTCAAGTGACTCCACCATCTCTAAAGCTTCCAAATCAAAACCTGCACTGGCCTCGCATACCGACGAGCTCGAATTAGATGTTCTAGCCCTTCTTTCTCCAAAGGTTTAGACTGCAACATAGTATTGGACGGAGAAGTGACAATCCTGCGTGGAAAAGAACGGCGTCGTCGACATTTTTGCCACAATGGTTGCTTGGGCGGGTAGGTCATTTGGCATGTCCATAGAGGCTGAAGCCCTCTTTAAAAACCTTCAAAGTAAAAATCGAGGATTTGCTAATAAAACCTCTTAGGCTGAGGAGGCTGCCAGTAAGGCCAGAGTAGAGGTGGAGGCCTTGAAGAAGAAAAATGATGAAGAGTGAGTGAAGCTCACTTTTGCTTTAGCAGAAATTGAAATATTGAAGAAAGAGGTACATATATTCCAAAGTGAGGTAGCCTCCTTAATGAAGTGAGTGGAGACATCTGATGTCCATTAAAAGCTAGCAGCTGAGGCCTTGGAGAATGCCAATAAAGAGAATTCTATTTTGAGGGGGGTGGGGAAATTGATCTCATAGGTGACTGGCCTTATGAAAGAGATAGAGACCATCAGAAATAATGCTAAGTAGGCTAACAGAGATGCTGAGAAAACCTTCCTAGCCAACTTCCACTTGCCTGAAGCATAGAAGAGTTTCAGGCAGTATTGGAGGAGGTATGCTTATACCGAAATGATCGAGTGGCTGGAGATTAATGCTAGAGACGTCAATACCTCCGATTTGAGGGTAGAGTTCCTTGAGGAAGGAGAGGAGCCTTAAACTTTGGCTAGAGGGGACGAAGTTATCGAGCTTGACAGAGACACAACCGAAGAAGTGGCCCCTAATGCTATAGTTCCATTTGTGGCTCCTCAACCCCCACCCCCTTAGGGCATAATTCTTTACTAGTATTTTTTTGTTAAGTATAATGGCTTCAGTTCATTCAATGTAAATATTTTTTTAAGAATGAACAAATTCTTTTCTCAATACCTGAGTTCCTTACATTTTTGTATCTTTACTATCTTTGTTTAGTTTTGATGTGCTTACCAATATGAATTCGAGCAACTTATACTTCAGTAATGACGTCAAAATAAACATAACATGAAATCAATAACAACATCAAAAGTATAGTAACCTAGGAAGATTGGCAACGTTAAACTTATGGACATCGAGGTTCCATGATAGAGAACATGTAACAAAGTCAAACTTCATGTGATATGGACCTTACTAACAATCAATCTTGCAAATATTTTGCATAACTTAAACACAAGTGTTAAGAGGACAGATCTAACCACAAAGTTCAGAACTTAAACACAATATACTATATAATTAGGCAAACAAAACACCTTAGATCAGACGTATGCAAGATCTAAGTCACATCAGACCCTTGTATGCAATACTTTGATGATAACTCAATCACTAAAATTTATCAAAGTGTTAAGAGATTGTGTACCTTTATTACTTTCCGAGCCTATGTGGATGGATATATATGAGGCACTTTATTATTTTATCACTCCAGTTCATTTTTTCTTTTTTTATCCTCAGCAAGGGTTGAGTAGTTTGCTCACGCTGAGGCTTCCTCAACATTTTTAGTTAAGGGTTTTAACTTGAAAAAATATTTTTATCGTGCGACCAACACATTCAAGATTGTGTTCATTAGATTCTCAAATTGTATTCAAAAGATGTTTATACATCATTGATAATACTTGCACATATGTTCTACATTCCATGTAGGGGTGGGCGTAGGTTGAGTTGGGTCGGGTCGGGTCGGTTTTTTCCCTAACCCAAACCCAACCCAACATTGTCGGTTTGTTCGAAATTCAACCCAACCCAATCCAAGTAAATGTTGAAACCCAACCCAACCCAACGCAACCCAATTATATGTCGGTCGGATTGGGTTGGTCAGTTCGGGACAATTATGCAATATGCTTCAGCAAATCAGCAAATGAGCTTGAAAGTGAGATTAAAACTTACTACTGCTACTTTAACACGTTTAGGCACTATATTAATGACTAATGAGGTAAAAAATTAGTCTAGATTCCTAATTACCTCAATTAATTTTACCTCCTTCCTCTGTAGAAAGTGCCTGAGATTTTCTAACAATCAATTCAAATCCAACTTGCAAAAAGGCTTCAGAATGTTTCCCTTGTGCAGCCCCATAATTAAACAAAGTATTATTAAGTTAGCAGCGATCTTGAAAGGAGGAGCAATTAAATTCCATAAATCTTCACAAAAATTGAACGGAGGAGAGCCGAAGACGGGTGGAGACGGGGAGAGACGGAGGCGGGTGGAGTCGAGGAGAGGCGGAGATGTGGAGAAATGGGAAATCGAAATAATTACTAATTAGGTTAGGGTTGATATATATATATATATATATTATTATTATTATTATTATTATTATTATTATTATTATTATTTTAAATAGTGGGTCGGGTTGGGTGGTTTTATTGGGTTGGGTGGGTTAACCCACAACCCGACCCGCTTAGAATTTTAAAAAATCGAACCAACCAAAAAATTGAAAAAAAACCAACCCAACCCGGTCGGGGTTGGTTTGGTTCGGTCGGGTTCGATCGGTTTTTGCCCACCCCTAATTCCATGGATGAGGCTGTGCCTTTTCATTCATGTTTTCAATTTTGTAGGTTCCAGGTCGAAGCTCTTCATAGATACGATAGGGACCCTCCCAATTCGGATCCAGGATACCGAGCCATGCTCTTTGGAGGATGGGAATACCCTTCGAAGTACCAATCATTCAAACAGAAGGACTTCTTCTTTACCTTTGAATTGTAGTACCTAGACATTTTCCTTTGATATACGACTAATCTTGTTTGAGAGTCGTCTCTTCTTTCTTCAAGGAGGTCAAGCTCGCATCTTCATACTTCATCATTAGTAATTTCATTGAAATGTATTCGTCGAGGAAAGGACAGACCTACTTCAACAGGGCTCATAGCCTCAACTCCATAAGCCATAGAGAATGGGGTCTCCCCTGTGGTAGTTCTGCTTGTCATTCTGATAGCCCAAAGTACTTGAGGTAGTTTTAGATGCATCCAATTTCCTTTTTAATGTATACTTGATCATTTTGTTAACGACTTCTACTTGCCCATTTGCCGGGAGTGATGCGGAGAGGAAAAATGCTTCTTGATTCCCAGCTCCTCACATAAATCTCTAACCTTCTTGTTGTCGAATTTTTTTCCATTGTCTGATACAATTGAGTGAAAAATTCCAAACCTATAGATGATGTTCTTCCATAGGAAGTTGGGAGTGTTGGCCTCAGTAATTTTGGAGAATGGTTTGGCTTTTACCCATTTGGTGAAGTAATCAATGGTGACAATTACGAAGCTAGTGTTACCTCTTCCCAAAGGAAGAGGTCCTATAAGATCAATTTCTTATTTTGTAAATGGGCAGGGGATGGATACAACATTCAATTCCTGAGAAGGCTATCTTTGGACAGTGGCAAATCGTTAACATTTGTCACGTTTTCTAACAAACTAATGTGCATCCTTTTTCAAGGTGGGCCAGTAATATCCATGCCTTAGTACTTTCTATGCTAAGGACTACCCTCCAGTATGGTTCCCACATACCCCTTCATGTATCTCCCAAAGTATATAGTTTGCCTACTCTCCTCCAACGCATCTAAGCAAAGGTAATGAGAACCCACATTTATATAGTACACCATCTTGCGAGACGAAGTGGGCACCTCTTCTTTTGAGCTTCTAAACCTCCTCCTTTTCAGGAGGTAGGGTCTGCCCTTTGATATAAGAAATTATTGGCTTCATCCCAGTCGGAGTGTCCTCAGTCTACATCACAGTTTCGCATTGACAATGGAGGGTCCTTTAAGATATTCTATAGGTATGTATGTGAGCAGTTCGAAATCCTTACTGCTTGCCAATTTAGATACTGTGTCGGCATGGACGTTTTCTGTGCGTGGGATTTGCACCAGTTCAAAACTCTCAAAGGAGGGGATGAAGTCCATGACTAATCTTAAATATGTTACCATAGACTTATCCCTGGCTAAAAAATTACCATGCACCTGACTTACCACTAGCTGGGAGTCACTGCTCATGACGAGCCTTTTTACCATAATCTCTTTGGCTAATCTTAAGCCAGAGAGGAATACCTCATATTCTGTAGCATTGTTAGTGGCTTTGAAACCAAATCTTACAACACATGTAAGCTTATGCCCCTCTGGGCTAACTAAAACAACCCCAGCCCCTAACCCTGTCTCTCATGAGGACCCATCAACTCAGTGGCGAATCCAGGATAATAAGTCAGCTAGGGCGATCGCTTATGGCCACAATAATAAATTTTTTTATTAATATTTAATTAAATAATTTTAAAAAAATTTCAATCAATATATAAATGCACTAAAATGTGAAAAAAATCATATATATTTGAAAATATAATCCAATACAATATAAAATAATAAGGAAAGAAAATATATTTTTCAATCACACATGTACGATCAAATTTCAAGTTTTTTACGAATTCAAACGAAACAGTTTATACGTAAAGCATGATTAAATGGTAAAGACAAGCTTCGAGTTTGGGCGAATGTTATGCAAAATGTTGAAAACAATAATTTTTAAAACTAAAACTATTTTTGACCTCAAAAGAAAAAAATATTTTNTTTAAAAAAATTATTTCGAAAACGAAAACTAATAATATATAATTATTTAGTTATTATTTATTGAATTAAAAATTTAAAAAAAAAAGTGGAAAATCAAAGAATTGAACCCCATACCTCCATTACACAAAATAGTCATTTTACCACATGAGCTACAGTACTTTTGTGGAACATTGGTACTATTATTAATTGATATATAGTTATTATTTATTGTGTTTAAAAATTAAAAGAGAAAGTGTAGGAAATCGAACCCATACCTCCTATTGAACAAAATGGTCCTTCTACCACATGAGCTACACTTTGTTTATTGAATTCTAGTACAATTATTTATTAATATTTTAGTTATGTATTTAAATATTAAAAGAGAAAATGCTGATGAAGGGAATCGAACCCAAGCATCTCAAGTGAAAAGGTGCTTACTCTACCAAACGATCTACACGCGATTTCTGTAAAGAGTGTATAATAAAAAATATATATATATATAGTTATTTTTTATAAATCTTAACTAACTTCTCTTCCCTGCAGATCCAGCACGGGCGGCCGCGCCGGCTCGCCGGGTGGACTTGAAAATATGGCCTCAACTCTCTTGAGGCTGTCACTAAGGAGAGGGCCAATTTCTCCATGTCAGGATAGCAAGCCTCTGCTGCCAAAAGTAATTTGCAGACATAATATACGGGCAATTGGTGACCGTTTTCTTCTCTTAACAAAATTGAGCTAATGGCCTCGGATGTTACCACCAGGTATAGGTATAGTGGCTCGTGGTCCCTTAGTTTGGAAAGGAGTGGAGCCTGTCCCAGGTGCTTCTTCAATCCCTGTAAGGCTACTTCGCACTCTCCTGTCCACTGGAATTTATTTCCTCCTTTAAGGACCTTAAAGAAAGGTAGACACTTATCCGTTACCTTAGAGACGAAGTGGTTCAAGGCTGCTACTCGTCTAGTGAGGCTTTGTACCTCATTCGACTTTTAGGGCGACCTCAATCCAATTAAAGCTCTGAACTTTTCAGGGTTTGCTTCAATACCCCTTTGGTTGACGATGTAGCCCAAGAACTTTCCTGAAGAAACTCCAAAGGCACACTTTAAAGGGTTGAACTTCATCCGATATCTTCTTAGGATTTGAAAGGTTTCATCAAGGTTTTTGACATGATCCCCTTGATTTTAGGCTTTTCACCAGCATGTCATCCACGTAGACCTCCATGGTTTTACCAATAAGGTCAACGAACATTTTATTGACAAGTATTTGGTAGGTAGCTCCAGCATTTTTTCAACCTGAATGGCATGACCTTGTAGTAATAAAGACCATTGTCCGTGAAAAAGGAGGTATGTTCCTCATCTGCTGGGAACATGGAGATTTTGTTGTATCCAGAATACGTATCTATGAAGCTAAGAAGTTCATGTCCGACAGTTGAATCCATGAGCTGGTCTATTCTGGAAAGTGAGAAGCTGTCATTTGGACATGCTTGGTTCAAACTTGAAAAGTCTACGCAAACCCTCCATTTCTCGTTGTGCTTTTTGACTAATACTGGTTTCAGACCCACCTAGGTCATGTTGATTCTTGGATAAATCCATTGTCAATTAGCTTCTTGACTTCATCTTTCAAAGTCTTGTATCTTTCAAGGTTGAGAGCTCTTCTCTTTTGCCTGTGTGCTACAACTTTTTGGTCGATGTTCAAATGGTGGCAACTAATATTTGGGTCAATGCCTACCATGTCGCCATGTCTCCAGGCGAATATATCAAGATTTTTTAGTAATAAACTTTTCAGCTCCTCCTTTGCTCTTATCGGCAGGTTTCTTCCAACCTGCAGGTGCTTTGAGAGATCATGTGGGTCTGCTAGGAAGCTTTCCAGCTCCTCCATGGGTACTGTTTGAGGCTCGCAATCAATGATGCGAGGATCCAGTTCCTCCAAATTAACTGCTTATTCAGCAGTCATCTCTTCTTCAGAGGTGGTTTGTCTTTCACAGATAGCCTCTTCTTCAGAGGTTTGCATGACTCCAAGAATGTGCCCTTCTTCAGGAGCAACGATCATCTCGACGTCCTCCCATTGTTCAGGGGTACTTCCTTGTTCAGGGGGGTTATACATATCTAAGTCGGTGGTAATGACGTTGACAGTTCTTGGTTCGGCTTTTCTTAGGGAGTTTGAGTAACACTCCCTAGCATTTCACTGATCGCCTCAGACATGGCTATGGCATTTTTAGTTGGGAACTTCATGCATAGGTGATGTATGGAAGTAGCAGCCCACAGTTCTTTCAAGGATGGTCTTCCAAGTACTCTGTGATAAGTAGATCCATTATTGGCCACTAGGAATTCCATGAAATGGTGGGCAGTCAGGGGTGCACTCCCCATCTTTATTGCTAGAGTAATCTTACCCCTTGGAACGATGATGTCCTCTATGAAGCTATACGGATGGGAGTTCATTGGGGTTAGTTCGTGGTCGACCTTCATCTTACCGAAGGCAGCTCCAAAGATGATATTGATCGAGCTCCCACGATCCACTAACATTCTTTTTAAGCCATTACGGGTCATGACAGCCGTTACCACCAAGGTATCACAGTGTGGATAATGAACAACTACTGCATCTTCTTGAGTAAATGTGATGGGTGGGGTCGCCCTTTCAGTGGTAGAATGATTAACTATAAAGCTTGTCATATAAGGATCTGTTGCTTTTCGAGCATAATTTCTTTGGGCGTTTCTAGACTCGTCCCCCCCCCCCCCAATGTGGACCTCAATTGATTGTATCGATCTCTCTAATGGGCTCTTGTCCATCATTTACTGGGGAGCTTCGTCTTTGTCTTTGTCCATCTCTGGGTCTCTCCATGTCGTTATTCCTTCCCCTCGGGGGTCATTTCTATTGTGGTGCCTTGGCTCAACGTCCCCAGACTACTGGGTCTGCCTGGGGGAAGCATCTCTTTGGAAGTGCCTTTCTCTCCCTTGATTCGTATTTTGGGAATGCCTTGTGACATCCCAATAGTTTTCTGTGTAATGGCCATGAGATTGATGGTATGTACAATAACTGGGTGCTTCATTCCTATTTCTAGGTTCAGTACCTCATCCCCTACCTCCCCTCTGCGAGTGTCTTCGGTAAGGCTGACGCTGATGCATTTCAGCAACATGGTTCACTTCCTCGTAGGCCAGAGTAGGCACTGCATTGAGTGTTGATGCAGTTAATTCTTGCCCATGATTCAAGGGTGCCTGATGATCCATTAAATGGAAAGTAGTGCCTCTTCACCTTTGCATTTGAGGTGGGGAAAGTCTCTGGCTAGCCTCGTTCCTATGATCTCTCAATTCTTCATTGAGGATTTCTCTCCTTATCATTTCCAATAGGGCGTCGTATGTATCCTTGTTTTGCAAGTCTCTCCAAAAAAGAGAGTTCATGTCTAAACCTCCTCTTAAAGCAGTACCTCTTCTTAAGTACACAATAGGTCATTTCACCAGTAAATCGGGATAAGAAGCTTTTCAGCACCTCGCCCCGCTGTTGTTACATATCTTGCAAGCATTGAATGGGTTTTTTGCCCTCTTTACTAGTAGCACATGTCCCCTTGAGGTCCGACCAGCTCTTGATGCTTCATTCTGGCAACCTTGTATACCAGATTTCAACCCCTCCACTTAAAGTCAAGTGAAAGGCTCTGCATTTCATAGTTGGGGTGGCCCCTTTCAAATTCATATGAGTTTTGAAGCTGTTGATGTGCTTCGCAGGGTCACATCTCCTATCATACTTTGAAATTTTAGAGAGTGTGAAGTGGTTCAGCATCGGGGCGTTTCTTATGTCTTGTGAAAATGGCGATTGATCATCGTCCTTGTCTAGGTCGTATGACCTCTGGGGTTTGTTGGAATCCTCATCCTCCCTTTGGTGGATCTAGAGGGGTTGTTGGGAAGGTCCTACTTTACTCCTAGCCTGGTCCCTTCTCTCACGCGTATTTCTAGGGGGAGGGATCCGATGCTCTTCCTAGTAAGCAGGTTGTTGTCTTTCATACTGAAGAGGCTCCTATTGCCTATTTCTAGGCGCAGGAGATGGGGAATGAGCCTGCCTACTTCTCAGTAAACCCGGGCCTATCCTATCGAAGACGCTGGCTGACCTTTGTGGTCAATTTTTTGGTTCATAGTTCGGAGGGAAGTTGTATGGAGCCTCATGGGGTCGTTCCGGGGTGTAATTGATTGATGTGTGGTCTCCAACCTCCCTTTCCTCAGTAGCTTTCGGGCTAGCATGGTGGCGCTCAACCATTTTGGCTTTGGACTTTATTTTCTTTGTTATTGTACTCCTGAGGGTCACGAATGCATTTTCATGGGCTACACGTGAGGGAATGGGGGATCGCCTTTGGCCCTACATGCTCATCAACATTTCATCCATGGCCATGTTTTGCTGGGTTATACTTCTCATGTCGGCAACCATCGTGGCCACTTCTCTGGTGAGCCTGGCAGCAATTATGCCCCAGCCTATAGACCCACTTCGCCTATACTATGAGTGTCATTGGTGAGCGACTTGGGCAGCTCAGGAGGGTTTCCTTTCTCCAGGGTGTTTCCTCGTCCTTCGAGGTCCGTTTTCATCACCACTTGAGCTCATTTTTACAAACACTTTTCTCAACAGATTTTTCTTATTTCAAGGATCAAATAAGCATTGGATCTTTTGGGTCCTTCAATAGTTCTTCTTCAAGAACTCCCATTTTTTAGGGGTCAGAACCTTCCTGCCAAATATTTTTTACAGGTTTTTTGCCACATGTATTTTCGTGGTTAAATGTAAGATTTTCCCACAGACGGCGCCAATATGTTGACCCTAAAAATGAGCCAACGGATTTCGAGCCCACTCATGCCAAATCAAGTATGGTTCTGGCGCGTTCCTACTGTGATAACGACGATAGTGAAGAGGAAATGGATGCGGGAGGCACTTTGAGGTGAAAGACAAGAATGTTCGAGCTTCGGCGATCCGAATTAGAGCAATTTCACTAACAACGTTTGTCGGGTTGAGATAAACTAATCTATGTAACAACCAAAATATGAATAGGTGGAAGGATAGATGAAGTGTATATAGAGGCTACTTGTGTATTGGAGCTTACGTTCGATAAACACGCAAAGGATACAAAAAGAAGCATTCCATCACGTGTTCATTCTAAATTCTCGAGAGTCTAAGTGTATATTTCGAATAAACGATTGTCCAAGTCTCAATTCATCATCTCTCATTTAAGTTACAAGAAGACCTTATTTATACTACATTGGCCGATGCGGTGCCCGTTGGATCAGGACCATGTGGCCTTATTCTTATAATTAGCGCATCATATCATTGTCTATTCATACAATTAGTATATTGATAAGAGCTCAGCCGTCCTATATAATAAATTGACATACTGACAACTTTATTACAAGCATTACATCAATCTCTTCAGAGAGATCTTCAAATCTTAAGGAACAACATTAACTTGGTGAGCCTCGGAAGAGTTTAGAGCCTCAGAGACACTTCAGAAGTAGTTTCTCAAGCGGAGGGCCTCAGCTCCTCCTGTTTCCTTAGGCAGCTTTTCCTTGAAGGTAGTGCCTCAACCTGGAGCTCGTCCTTGCATTTTGAGGACGTCGGCCCGGTAATATAAGGACATCGGCCTCGCGAGCCTTCTTCGTGTTTTGGCTTCAGGTGTCTTTGCTTGATTTTTTCTGCCTACATAGCTTTGCTACGTGGTATAATTTCTTTGAGCCACTGAGGTGAGGAGTAACACAAGTGAAGATTTCTCTCGCATGTTCCAGACTCTAGCTCGAATACCTGACGAATAAGAAGTTTGAGATTTCAGTCAACATAACGATCTGCAAAGGAAAATAAAGTGCGGAAGGCAATACGAAAGGAGAGAGGCCAGCATGATACAAGTTAATGATTTAAAGTGATTACCGATTCACATTACAATTAATATATAGCAAGAGAACAACATACAAATAATAATACATACACATATATCAATACAAATCCCAATCATAAAATGGACTCAACCCCTCATAAACCTTTGCCATCTTTATCCTGCATATATGGTCTATAGTACTGCATCGCATGACCTAATGTAAAATAAAAACATTAAAACACACATACGAAATATTATAATCAAATGGTAGTATATTGATTTAACCATGTTCTTACCTCGAGCATTAAATATAACATTTGGTAAAGACATTGGCATCAAAGTTGAAAGATAGTAAGTGTTGGAAGTTAGGAACATGTTGTTGGAAGCTTGACACTTCATTTACATGAAAATTATGTTGTGTAAATGCATGACTTTCCTTCTCGCCCTCCACTAAATAACAACTTAAATAAAACATAAAACAAAAACTCTGAATACTATAACTTTACTAACCAGTTGTGAATATGAGAATGGTGTCGACATGGAATATAGTGCTTCTTGTGATGCATGAACGACGGGTGAACCCTCTTGCAGATTACTAATGTCTCGGTCTCTTTGTTTGAGTTTGAAGTTGCCCGTACATCATCCAAAATGTCTGTTAAATCGGTTAACAGTTGATCGACCTTGTACCACGCTGATCGAATGACGGCGCACGTGGGCTTAGAACCGAACTCAATAAGATATATGTCTTCTCTTTCCAAGACTATTGGTACCCCTTGTAACCTAATTCTAATTGTCAAACTTCTACCATATAAACTGTGCTAAATTTCCTTATTTTTTCTACGTGGGATGAGTGTTTAGCAATTTTCAACTAAGTCAAAAAAAAAATTCAGTAGTTTTTAGTTTCAAGTGGGTTACTTTAATATCAAATATTTGATTCAACGTTTGTGTTTGAGCTACATTATTTTGAAAGAATGTATTCTAAAATAGTATATTAATGGAGAATTTGTGGTTGAAAAAGAAGGAAAAATTATTGATGTGATGGAAAATATTATTTTATTGAAGAATGTGTAGTTGAAAATGAGTAAAAGAATGAAAATGAAAATTTTAATGTGGATCAAACATGGGCTAAATGGTTCATTATTATAGAATTATTTTCTATTTCTTGAATTTGAAGTTGTAGTTTACGTGGTCTCACAAAGAATTTTGG